>ML810633.1:247902-272941 GCA_009831015.1 Picea engelmannii | reverse complement strand
TTCTATCTTGCAAATCTAGGGATAATCAAGACCTCCATCTCTCACCCTACATGTGCCTAAAATGGAGTGTCTTTCTTCACATGTGATTTCCTCTAGCATTGATTGATGTTTTCCTTTTTTCATATGCAGAGTGTTAGTTGTTATTAGTCTAGATGTTGCATGAACATAGTAAGAGTTCATATTTCTACTTCATGGGCCTATAATGAATAGATTTGTCACCTAAGAAAGAGCCTCTTCAATTGAGTTTTTTCTTGAGAGTTTTACTATGAACTTTATCTTTTGGTTTGAGGTTGTGTGAAGCATTTAGATATTCCAAAACAAAGTATTTTGTTCTTGATTGTTTCTATATTGAGCTATACTCATCAGACATAGGAACCTATCTATTATCGACACATATAATTCATCAAATCTACTGATTATGAATCTCGGTCGATAATTTATGTTTGGTAATATATTATGCATATAATTGCACCAACATTTTGGCTTCATTGTCAGGGAGTTGTAAACGGTAATAGGTAGTATTTGAATCAGATTGTTTTAATGGTTTTGGAATGGTTTTATGGATGACCTACAAGTGGAGAGAAGATGGTAAAATGTGAGGGAAGAGCCCACACATCCACTTTGGTGGGATTTCTCCAAAGTTAGGTTGTCCTCTCTTCTTTTAATGAAAGTGTGTTTTCCTCCTTTTATGCAAATTTAGTTTTATTTATGATGAGCTAACTTGTGTGAAGCGATAACCTGGTGACAACAAGGTCCCAGTAATGCAAGGATTTCAATTTTGGTGTGTTTTATTTGTGCAAGTAGTTTTAAAATTTAGATCTTTGATGACAAATAATTTTTGGGGTGCTGTAAGAACCCTCAAGTACTAATTTGTGTTGCGAGACAGGGATCATCAACTAGCTAGAGTAATTCAAGGATGATCAAGATCTTGAACAATGTTCCTCCAAGAAATTTCTCACATTCTAGTAGTAGCTGGGATATTTGCCTCTCAGGAAGAGCATATCTTCATAGCAGTCAAGAATCTAGTTGTCTCTCCATAGGAAGATTTAGAAGTCCCATTTGATTCCTCTTGTCAATTTGTTGAGGAATATAAAGAATCATGGATAGAATTAAATGGTAAGAAACCAGTGGAACTTGAGATTGAGGAGTCCTTATCATGCCTCTCAACAGATCTTGTATGTACTACAAAGGCCAATCATCTTGAAGAGGATAATATCCATATCATGGTAGAGGAAGACATACAGTGTGACCTAAACAAAGGAGAGAAACAAGAATATAGTGATCCTATTGAAATATGGTTTCAAATAGTTATTAGTTCACATCACTCTTTTATTTTTCATTATTTCTTGATCTCATCATCAAAGTAGTTGGTCCTTCATACTCCGGTATGCATTAAAATTTATCTTTTAAACCCGAGTATGGATATATTTCTTACCCTGTTATGCACATGGCTTCACTGGAAGTATTCTTATACTTGAAGGAAATTTTATTTAGTTCAATTAGAGTAGGATAGTAAATATATAAATAAATGTTGCACATAAGTACAATGCAACATATTTTTCATACTTTTCATAAATGGGAATGTCAAAAGCTAAGTTTAAGATCTTTTGTTCCTATAGTAGATTTCATTCTAAAACGTTATGATAATTATGTTTGGAATCTTATGAGAAGGGAATCTCTTCATCCTATGAATGCACACATAATAATTGAAGGGTTTCAAAAGTAGAGAAGGCATCCTGGCCAATAGAATATAACACTTAAGGGAGTGCTTCATGACCTGTTTCTTCAAATTTCTTCTTTTTCCTTAAGTTGTTAAAACTGTTGCATTTGTGATTTATCATTACCTATTTATTTTAAGACCACTATCTCAAAAGGATGATCAATTAAGTGATATTTTTAATATCAGTTGAAACTAAATGTTAATTCCAAACTATTTTATTCATAGCTAATAATTCAACTTTTGACATTTTCGCTATTTTTTTTGTTTGTAAGCATGAATACAAATCTAGTTTTAATTAGTTCTATTGGTTTGTTTTTAATAGATGTTCACAACCTTTTGAGAAGCCTTTTTTTTAGTGTCTCACATTGTTTTCATGAGGCCATGCAAAACCTTAGGCATGGGGGAGTGGTTGCTGAGAGAATAATAGTTAGGTTTATTTTCTAATAAAATGGAAGTGGCAACAAAAGCAGTGGTTAGTTTGGTTCCAAAAAGATGAGGATTTGGAATCTCAAGATGTGGTCATCCATCTACAAAGAACCTTCTTGTTACCCATTCATTGAATTCTTTTTCCTTATTTCTCTGACACTTCCACTGCAAATTCAGAGTTCATGTATCAAGTGTTGGTATTTGTTTCACCTACATTGTCTTTTAGTAGAATTGAATCACAGGTTATCTACCATAGCATCAGAAAACATCAACAACTTCTACAAAAGGCATCCTACAAAGTTACAGACTACAGAGCACTACCCCCAGGTACCTTGTTCAAAATCCCTTTGAGTACCAAAATACCATTTTTTGATGGTCCAGTACTGGATAACAAATATGCGCTCATCCGATACTGGGAAAAAATCTACGTTCATCCCATACTGGGAAAAATATGTGTTCATTTGGTACTGGGAAACACTTTACATTAATCCAATACTGGGGAAAAATATGCATTCATCCGATATTGTGGGAGAAGGTTTGCGTTCATATAGTACTAGGAAAAAATCTGTGTTCATCTGGTACTGTAGGAGAGGCTTTGTGCTCATCTGGTACTAAAGGAGAAGGCTTGTGCTATTCCGGTATTGGGCAAAAAGAAATCTGTGTTCATCTGGTACTAAGGTGATCCGGTACTGGTAATGAGGTGTTGTTTGTCCTTATCCTAATTTCAAAGTTTTTTCTTCTTGATTTAAATGCTTCAAGTAATAGGACATATAAACTCAACATTTTTTCGTTTTATTAAGAAATTAGACTAATTATGTATGAAACATGTGGTTACTCTCATACATCCTCATGTCCTCACTTATAGAACGCTCCCTACCATGAAATTCTACAATCCATCGTATACATCTCCTCGTATAGAAATAATTCATCCGATCACTCTGTTTCTTCCCCCTGCTATGTTCCAATATTGCAGAATTTTGTTCTGGTTCTCCTCTATTCTGGTACTGCAAAATCTTATTTCGAGACTGTCCTATTCCGGTACTATCTATTACAGTACTGCATAAACATGTTCTGATGCTAGTTACCAATCTGGTACTGATGCCAATGTGATATGATCTTTGTCCTGTTCTTAACATCATTTTCACTTCAGGTAAATGGAGGTATGGGCTAATCTTTTCATGTTCTTTCTATCAAGGATCATTTAAGTCTTGTGTTGAATTGTTCTTTACTCCCATGTACATATTCCTCCTACATTGTTACACTCACCCCTAAATGAATCATCCTTTCTATCCTTTAAGAATATATTTCCACATTTAGTTGTATATGATAATGGGTGCACCTGTCTTATTACCTCATCATTTTGAAAAAGTGGTTGCTAACTGAAAAATCCATTGAAAAGTGGTGATACCATTATGTCTAATAATAACCTAGTTGATTTAACAAGTTTTTATCCAAGTTTATCTTTAAAATTTTCTCTTGGGAGGTATTGATGAAAACCTCATGTGGCGGACCGCCCTTGAAAAACATCACCCTAATAGGATTAACTAGAGGGACCTATTAGTCATTATCCGAGATGTTCCATTATATATTTAATAGCTGAGATTTAAGTCTAATGTGGATGATGTCACCCCTGGGATAATTGGAAGCAATTAATTATGTGCCTAATAACTCTAAAACACTCGCATACCATCTGCCTTCCTTATACTCTAAAGCTATCAATGAACAGTATACATCATTCTAAATATTTTGAGTAATATAATAAAAAGGAAGTATCAGGAAGTACAAGTAAACCCATCGAGGTACTGAACAAGTCTGCTGGCAGTGGGGCCATGCTTGTATGGTACTAAGGTAAACGTGTCGAGGTACTGAACAAGCATGCTGGTAGTGGGGCTATGCCAAGTAAAGGGAGTTGAAAAACATAAAGTGATACACCTATAACTGAACAAAAAACCTTGGGTCTCTTCTAAAGCAATCATTATCAAATCAAGGCTAGGAGATGACCTTTTTATCTCTCGGATGATGTTCTTAAGAACCTTCAAGTACCCACTTTAGAGTTATATCTTTAAAACAAATAGGTTTGAATGAAAGTGGGACCCTCAGTATATGTAATTCACCTTACCTAAGAAAGAAGAGATTCATCTATAAAAACTTGGATAAGAAATTAGTTAATCATCTTGGGATGTATTCTTTTATGTGTTCATCTCTTCAAATGAGATCTAAACTATGCATACATCACTTTTATTTTAAAGGTAATCTAGCCAAGGGGGGATATTAGTCAAAGTCATTATGAAAACTCTTGGCCACTATCCTATAATCATATTAGAGTCACATCCATCCCTTTCTCCTAACTATGATCCACAACAGATTGGATAAGACTTAACATCAAATCACTAACAGATCTAATCTACTACTCATGACTCCACTTTTCCATCATAAATACTTTTTCCGTGGGTAAGAAGTGTGAATCATAGGCGAGGAATTTTATATTGTATAATGGGTTACTTAAAAGAGAACTTAAGGAGCTGAAGAAAGGTGGAATTTCAGGGAATGGTTGATCAAGTGAAGAGTATCATCAATTTTGAAATTTTGAAGATCATTGTTGCATGAGGAAATGCAATGAATTAAGCATGGGGGAATATTGAGTCTCCATTTTGACAAATGTTTTACCCTATATTATCCTCTATTTGAGTCAATTTTACCTCTCACATGTGCATATGTTGACCATTTCCTCCACAAATCGACTTAGGGACCTTGTCCATGTGAATAGAGAGGTAACTTATGTTAAAGGATGATTTGTTTCATTTTATTGATTAAAATTTATTAAATGATTGATTATTTATGCTCCTAATTACTTTGACTATTTAGCAGATTCATGAAAAGGCATCACCTCATCCGGTAATTCCGCTTGTTTGGTACTGCAACAACCAACTGATTCAGTACCAATACTCCTCCTAATCTAGTACTCTGCAGTGATCTGGTACTACCTTTGCGTTCATCTGGTACCAGCTCCGCACCTCTTCTGGTACTAGCTCCATATAGTACTATCTTTTCACCTCTTCTGGTACTAGATCTGGGCCTCTTCCAATACGATCTCCATCCAGTACCAGCTCTGTGCTTCATCCGATACCAAATCTCTACATCTTCTAGTACGAGCTTCATCCGGTACCAGCTCTGCGCTTCATCCGGTACCATCTTTGCACCTCTTCTAGTACTAGCTCTGCGCCTCTTCGGGTGCCAGCTTTGTGCTTCATCCGGTACCAGCTCTCTGCCTCTTCTGGTACCAACTTCATCCAGTACCATCTCTGCACTTCATCCGGTACCATCTCTATGCTTCATCCAATACCATCTCTTCGCCTCTTCTGGTACCAACTCTACGCTTCATCCGGTACCAGATTGCACCTATTCTAGTACCATATCGATCCGGCACTACCACTGCACTGGTCTGATACCTAGATTTTGACTTTGTTCATCAGATACTAAACCCCTGCCTACAAAATTCCGGTACCAACTGTGCTAGTCTGGTACTAGACATAATTCAAAATTTTGGAATGCTTATAGAATAAAATCAACACATGGGTTTTGTCCAAAACGATGTTTACATGCGTACATGCTTGTCATAATTCACCCATCTCGCATGTGTGTACCTCTAGCTCATGGGGAATGATTCTACCAAAATTAGTAAAAAAACTCAAATTGCCAACTTGCACCTTGTTTTCCATACATATGGTATCATATCTAGAAATTCGAAGATATGGGTTTTGTATAGAATATGGAAAATTTAGTATTCCATGGGAAGTTTTTCAAAATTAGAATTGGTTTGGAAGATATGGGTGGATCCCTAACTCGAATCTACCCAAATTGATGAAAAACACAGATTTTGGGGATTTATCCTAAAATTGTGAAAATTGTTTTTTTAGTTCGGGGATTTGGTTTCATCCAATCCTCCATGGATTTTGTGTATAAATAAGACCTCATAGGTATGAGGGAGGGGAGGAATTATTATGATATAAGATTGGTTCTTGAAAAAAGAGGAATTGTTATGTTGTAGGGCTCATTCTTGAAGACTGTGGATTGTACCTCTATTTTTCTCAAGTAATGATATAAATTGCAATTCATGGAATTGATGCATCTTATCATACCTTTCTCTCTGTAAGTTTATTTTAAATCTACCTTGTTGGTACTACAAGGGCCCACCGACCCAACCAAGGTAATCTTCTTTGTATTTACTGTATATATAATTCTAGTTTGTGTATGGATAAAATCATTTTGTGTTTTGATCATAACATCTAACTTTATTTATGTTTTATTTCAGTAAATATCTAACAAAATGCAATAAATATGTGTGGCAATTATGAGTGAGTGAGTGAGCATTTATGGAGTGCAATATAGATTTCAAGAGTGTAATATGGATTTATGAGTGCAACATAGATTCTTGAGTGAATATTTGCAATCCTTGTATGTGTGTGTAGACAATCATTTGGTAGATTTAAGGTTGTAGTGTTTTTTTTATCTTGCAAATCTAGGGATAATCAAGACCTCCATCTCTCACCCTACATGTGCCTAAAATGGAGTGTCTTTCTTCACATGTGATTTCCTCTAGCATTGATTGATGCTTTCCTTTGAGCATATGTAGAGTGTTAGTTGTTATTAGTCTAGATGTTGCAGAAATAGAGTAAGAGTTCATATTTCTACTTAATGAGCCTATAATGAACATACTTGTCACTTGAGCAAGCGCCTTTTCAATTGAGTGTTTGCTTGAGAGTTTTACTATGAGCTTTACCTTCTGGTTTGAAGTTGTGTGAAGCATTTAGATATTCCAAAACATAGTATTTTGTTATTAATTGTTTCTTGATTGTGCTATACTCATCATACATAAGAACCTATATGTTATCGATACATATAGTGCATCAACTCTACTGATTACGAATCTCAGTCGATAATTTATGTTTGGTAATATATTATACATATAATTGCACCAACATTTTGGCATCGTTGTCGGGGAGTTGTAAACGGTAATATGTAGTATTTGAATTAGATTGATTTAATGGTTTTGAATTAGTTTTATGGATGACCTAAGGGTGGAGAGAATATGATAAGACATGAGGGAAGAGACAACGCATCCACTTTGGTGGGGTTTCTCCAAAGTTAGGTTGTCCTCTCTTCTTTTAATGCAAGTTTGTTTTTCCTCCTTTTATGCAAATTTAGTTTTATTTATGATGAACTAACTTGTGCGAACCAATAACCTGGTGACAGTAGGGTCCCAGTAATGCAAGGAGTTCAAGTTTGGTGTGTTTTATTTTTGCAAATAGTTTTAAAATTCAGATCTTTGATGATAAATCATTTTTGGGGTGTAGTAAGAACCCTCGAGAAATAATATTTGTTCCGAGATAGGGATCATCATCCAACTAGAGTAATTCAAGGATGATCAAGAGCTTGACTTATTTTCCTCCAAAAAATTTCTTGCATTCTAGCAACAGCTGGGATATCTACTTCTCAGGAAGAGCATATCTTCACAGTAGTCAATAATGTAGTTGTCTCTTCACAGAAAGATTTCGAAGTCCTGTCGGATTCCTGTTGTCAATTTGTTGAGGAAAATAAGGAATAATGGATAGAATTCAATGGAAAGAAATGAGGGGAACCTGAGATTGAGGAGGCCTTATCATGCCTCTCAGCAGATCCTTTATGTACTCCAAAGACCAATCATCTTGAAGAGAATAATCTCCATAGCATGGTAGATGAAGACATACAGTGTGACCTAAAGAAAGAAGAGAAACAATAATATATTGATCCTATTGAAATATGGTTTCAATTAGTTATTAGTTCACACCACTCTTTTATTTTTCATTAATTCTTTATCTCATCATCAAAGAAGTTGGTCCTTCATACTCCAATATGAATTAAAATTTATCTTTTAAACCCGTGTATGGATATATTTCTTACCCTGTTACGCACATGGCTTCACTAGAAGTATTCTTATACTTGAAGGAAATTTTCTTTAGTTCAATTAGAGTAGGATAGTAAATATATAAATAAATGTTTCACATAAGTACAATGCAACATATCTTTCATACTTTTCATAAATGGGAATGTCAAAAGCTAATAAAACAATTGGTTTAAGATCTTTTGTTCCTATAGTAGATTTATTTCTAAAACGTTATGATAATTTTTTTTGGAATCTTATGAGAAGGGAATCTCTTCATCCTTCGAATGCACACATAATACTAGAAGGGTTTCAAAAGCGAAGAAGGAATCCTTGTCAATATAAGATAACACTTAAGGGAGTGCTCCATGATCTATTTCTTCAGATTTCTTCTTTTTCCTTAAGTTGTTAAAAATGTTGCATTCATGCTTTATCATTACCTATTTATTTTAAGACCACTATCTCACAAGCATGATCAATTATGTGATATTTTTAATAGAAGTTGAAATTGAATGTTTATTACAAACTATTTTATTCATAGCTAATAATTCAACTTTTGACATTTTCCCTAAATTTTATGTTTGTAAGCATGAATAAAAATCTAGTTTTAATTAGTTCTATTGGTTTATTTTTAGCAGATCTTCGCAACCTTATGAGAAGCCTTTTTTTTAGCATCTCACATTGTTTTCATGAGGCCATGAAAAACCTCAGGCATGGGGGAGTGGTTGTTGAGACAATAGTAGTTAGGTTTATTTTCTAATAAAATGGAAGTCACAACAAAAGAAATGGTTAGTTTGGTTCCAAAAAGAAGAGGATTTTGAATCTCAACATGTGGTCATCCAGCTACAAAGTACCTTCTTGTTACCCAGTCATTGAATTCTTTTGACTTATTTCTTTGACACTTCCACTGCAAATTCAGAGTTCCTGTATCAAGTGTTGGTATTTGTTTCGCTTACAAGGTCTTTTAGTAGAATCAAATCACATGTCCTCTGCCATAGCATCAAAAAACACCAACAACTTCTACAAAGGGCATCCTACAAAGTTACATACTACAGAGAAGTACCCCCAGGTACCTTGTCCAAATTCCCTTTGAGTACCGGAATATGATTTTGTGATGGTCCAGTACTGGATAACAACTCTGTGCTCATCTGGTACTAGGAAAATATCTGTGTTCATCCCGTACTGGGAAAAAATATGCATTCATCCAGTACTGGGAAAAACTCTGCACTTATCCGGTATTGGGAAAAAATCTGCGTTCATCCGGTATTGAGGGAAAAGGTTTGTGTTCATCCAGTACTGGAAAAAATCTGTGTTCATCTGATACTGTAGGAGAGGCTTTGTCCTCATCCGATACTAAAGGAGAAGGCATGTACTATTTTGGTACTGGGAAAAAGGAAATCTGTGTTCATCTGGTACTAAGGTGATCCAGTACTAGTAATGAGGTGTTGGTAGTCCTTATCCTAATTTCAAAGTTTTTGCTGCTCGATTTAAATTCTTCAAGTAATAGGACATATAAACTCAACATTTTTTTGTTTATTAAGAAATTAGACTAATTATGTATTAAACATGTGGTTACTCTAATACATCCTCCTGTCCTCAATTATTACACGCTCCCTACCATGAACTTCTGCAAGCCCTCGTATACATCTCCTCATATAGAAATCATTCATATTGTCCCTCTGCTTCTGCCCCATTCTCTGTTTGGGTACTCCAGAATTCTGTTCCGTTACTACAGAATTTTGTTCTGGTACTGCAAAATCTTGTTTTGGTACTGTCCTATTCTAGTACTATCTATTAGAGTATTGAAGAAACATGTTATGATACTAGTTACCAATCTGGTATTGATGCCAAGGTGATATGATCTTTGTTCTGTGCTTAACATCATTTTCACTTCAGGTAATTGGAGGTATGGGCTAATCTTTTCATGTTCTTTCTATCAAGGATCATTTAAGTTTTGTGTTGAATTATTCTTTACTTTGATGTACATATTCCTCCTACATTGTTACACTCACCCCTAAATGAATCATCCTTTCTATCCTTTAAGAAGATATTTCCACATTTATCTCTATATGATAATGGGTGCACATTTATCATTTTGAAAAAGTGGTTGCTAACTGAAAAATACATTGAAAAGTGGTGACACCATTATGTCTAATACTAAACTAGTTGATTTAACAAGTTTTTATCCAAGTTTCTCTTGTGAGGTATTGATGAAAACCTCATGTGGCGGATCACCCTTGCAAAACCTCAATGAACTTTCATGAGAAACCTAATAGGATTAACTAGAGGGACGTCTTAGTCATTATCCGAGATGTTCCGTTATATACTGAATAACTTAGATTTAAGTCTAATGTGGATGATGTCACCCCTGGGATAATTGCAAGAAGTTAATTATGTGCTTAATAAATCTAAAACACTCTCGTACCACCTGCCTTTCTTATACTCTAAAGCTATCAATGAACAATATACATCATTCTAAATATTTTGAGTAATATAATAAAAAGGAAGTATCAGAAAGTAAAAGTAAACCTGCCAAGGTACCGAACATGCCTACTGGCAATGGGGCCAAGCTTGTATGGTACTAAGGTAAACCCTTCAGGGTACTGAACAAGCCTTTTGGTAGCGGGGCTATGTCGGGTAAAGGGAGTTGAAAAAAATAAAGTGGCACACCTATAAATGAACAAAAACCATTGGGTCTCATTTTGAAGCAATCATTATCAAATCAAGGCTAGGAGATGACCTTTTTATCTCTCGAATGATGTTCTTAAGAACCTTCAAGTATCCACTTTAGAGTTCTATCTTTAAAATAAATAGGTTTGCATGAAAGTGGGACCCTTAGTATATGTAATTCACCTTACCTAAGTAAGAAGAGATTCATCTATAAAAACTTGGATAAGAAACGAGTTAATCATCTTGGGATGTATTCTTTTATGTGCTCCTCTCTTCAAATGAGATCTAAACTATGCTTATATCACTTTTGTTTTAAAGGTAATATAGTCAGGAGGACCTATTAGTCAAAATCATTATGAAAACTCTTGGCCATTATCCTATAATCATATTAGAGTCACATCCAACCCTTTCTCCTAACTATGATCCACAAGAGATTGGATAAGACTTAACGTGAAATCACTAACAGATCTAATCTACTACTCATGACTCCACTTTTCCGTCATAAATACTTTTTCCGTGGGTAAGAAGTGTGAATCATAGGCGAGGAATTTTATATTGTATAATGGGTTACTTAAAAGAGAACTTAAGGAGCTGAAGAAATGTGGAATTTCAGGTAATGGTTGATCAAGTGAAGAGTATCATCAATTTTGAAATTTTGAAGATCATTGTTGCATGAGGACATGCAATGAATTAAGCATGGGGGAATATTGAGTCTCCATTTTGACAAATGTTTTACCCTATATTATCCTCTATTTGAGTCAATTTTACCTCTCACATGTGCATATGTTGACCATTTCCTCCACAAATCCAATTAGTGACCTTGTCCATGTGCATAGAGAGGTAACTTATCTTAAAGCATGATTTGTTTGATTTTCTTGATTAAAATTGATTAAATGATTGATTATTTATGCTCCTAATTACTTTGACTATTTAGAAGCTTCATGACAAGGCATCACCTCATCTGGTACTTTCGTTGGTCTGGTACTGCAGCGACCAACTGATTTGGTACCAATACTCCTCCTAATCTGGTACTCTGCAATGATCTGGTACTACCTATGTGTTCATCTAGTACCATCTCTGCACCTCTTCCGGTACTAGCTTCATATGGTACCAGATTTTCACCTCTTCCGGTACCATCTCTGTGCCTCTTCCGATACCAACTTTGTGCTTCATCTGATACCAACTCTCTACCTCTTTTGGTACCAGCTTCATCTGGTACCAGCTCTGCTCTCCATATGGTACCAACCTTTCACCTCTTCTAGTATCAGCTCTACGCCTCTTCCGGTATTATATCTACGCTTCATATGATACCATCTCTCCACCTCTTCCAGTACTAGCTCTGTGCTTCATCTAGTACCAACTCTGTGCTTCATCCAGTACCAGCTCTCTGCCGGTTCCAGTACCAGCTTCATCCGGAACCAGCTCTGTACTTCATCTGGTACCAGATTGTGACTATTTTAGTACCAACTCCATTCAATACTATCACTGCACTTTTCCAGTACCTATATTATGATTGTGTTCATCCGGTACTAAACCCCTACCTACAAGATTTTGGTACCAGCTATGTTAGTCTGGTACTAGACATAATTCAGAATTTTGGAATGCTCCTAGAAGAAAATAGGGCACATGGGTTTTGTCCAAAATGACATTTTCATGTGGAATCGTGGGGTAGAATTCACCTAGCTCGCATGTGTGGACCTCCATCTCAAGGGGAATGATTCTGCCAAAATTAGTAAAAAAACTCAAATTGCCAGCTTGCACCTTGCTTTCCGTACATATGGTATTAGATCTAGAAATTTGAAGATATGGGCTTTGTCTAGAATATGGAAAATTGATTAAGACATGGGATGTGTTTCAAAATTAGAATTGGTTTGGAAGATATGGGTAGAGCCCTAACTCGAATCTGCCCAAATTGATGAAAAACATAGATTTTGGGGATTTATCCTAAAATTGTGAAAATTGTTTTCTTAGTTTGGGGATTCGGTTTCATCCACTCCTCCATGGATTTTATGTATAAATAAGACCTCATATATATGAGGAAGGGGAGGAATTATTATTCTATAAGATTGGTTCTTGAAGAAAGAGGAATTGTTATGTTGTAGGGTTCATTCTTGAAGACTGTGGATTGCACCTCTGTTTTTCTCAAGTAAAGATATAAATTGCAGTTCATGGAATTGTTGTGTGTTATCATACATTTCATTATGTAAGTTTCTTTGAAAGCTACCTTGTTGGTACGGAAAGGTCCCACCGACCTAACCAAGGTAAGCTTATTTGTATTTACTATATATATAATTCTAGTTTGTGTATGGATACAATCATTTTGTGTTTTGATCATAACATCTAACTTTATTTCTGTTTTATTTTAGTAAACATCTGACAAAATGCAATAAAGATGCATGGTAATTGTGAGTGAGTGAGTGAGGATTTCTAGAGTGCAATATAGATTTAAGGAGTGTAATATGGATTTATGAGTGCAACATAGATTCTTGAGTGAATATTTGTTATCCTTGTATGTGTGTGTAGAAAATCATTTGGTAGATTTAAAGTTGTAGTGTTTTTTCTATCTTGCAAATCTAGGGATAATCAAGACCTCCATCTCTCACTCTACATGTGCCTAAAATGGAGTGTCTTTCTTCACATGTGATTTCCTCTAGAATTGATTGATGTTTTCCTTTGAGCATATGCACAATGTTAGTTGTTATTATTCTAGATGTTGCAAGAACGTAGTCATAGTTCATATTTATACTTCATGAACCTATAATGAACATACTTGTCACCTAAGCAAGAGACTTTTCAATTGAGTGTTTTCTTAAGAGTTTTACTACGATCTTTATCTTATGGTTTTAAGTTGTGTGAAGCATTTAGATATTCCAAAACTGAGTATTTTGTTATCGATTGTTTCTTGATTGAGCTATACTCATCATACATAGGAACCTATCTATTATTGACACATATAGTGCATCAGCTCTATTGATTATGAATATCGATCAATAATTTATGTTTGGTAATGTATTATACATATAATTGCACCAACAGTGGCATGAGAAACAAAGAAAATAATTGAGATTACGTAGATAAATAGAACCATAAAAAAAAGGTAGAATGAAATAACTAGGCTGGGAAGGGAAGATAGTTACATGCCAAACCCAAGAATGCCAATTCCTGAACAAGGGAGAAACCCTCCCCCCGATATTTGTGAATACTAAAGACCCACCGAGACAAAGGGTTCCCAGACAACCCACTCCAAACGTGATTGTTTTGGATGATATCTATGATGATAAATTGACCGAGAAAGAAGGTTATTACTTACCTAATGAATGCTCTGAGACATTGCAGATGGACGGATGCAAGGTGTCCATGTATCTATATGGAGAGGGAAACAACGATCCTAACTCTCAAGAAAATGTCCCCTAGACAAGAGGATTTGTAAATATACCAAAGAATAAAGGTAAATCCGACAAAGAAAGGGAAAAAGAAAAAGAAAACGAAAATGAAAAAGTGTCGAATGAGAAGGTGACAGTTGGAACCACAAGGTAATCCATAGTGACAAGCGCAACTCAAATGACATATAATTTCATGGAGGACTTAAGTAAGTTAAAGATAACCTTTCCTTTTATGGAAGTGGTGAAGATTCCTCAACAGAGGAAAAACATCTTGAAGTTATTGAATGATCCATAAAAAAGAAATGAAGCTATTGTTATCACTGTAAAACATAACTAGATCTCGTTGACTGCTAAGTTGAGTGGTAAAATCCCACCCTTCTACATCTCAATTGAAAACCATGATGTTTCATTACATAAATATTTAGTTGATATTGGTGCAACAAATAATAGAATGCCACTCACGGTCATGGAAGCATTCGTCATGAGCTACACTAAATATTATGAAAATGGTGAGATCATATATACCATCGATTCTAGAAAAGTGTCGGCATACAAATAAATCAAGGATTTTTATGCATGGATTACATCAACTCCCCATATCATCACAGTTTTTAATATTATTGTGGTAGACCTACCGCCAGCATACGGGGTTGTGTTGGGAAGATATTGGAGCTCCATGATCAATGTATATATAATGAATGACGATAATTATATGATTCTACCAGGAAATGAGGGAGCAATGATTAAAGTAACCCGAGATCCCATAAAACCTTTCTCCTTCAAGAATAAGGATAATGAATTAATGGAAGACTACATAGACGTCAGAATCAGAAACTATGCTATCTTGGACATGGATTAGAATAAACAACTAGAGAACACTCAATACTTGGAGGCCCTAGAATATGTATTTCAAGGCTACTGGATAATGTCATTCGATGGAGCATGTTCTAAATCAAGGAACAGAGTTGGAATTGTTCTCATAATCCCAGATAAGATGATTCATCCTCACGCTATAATATTGAAGTTTCCATGCATGAATAATGAGGAAAAATATGAATATTTAATCCAGGGGATGATCCTCACACAAGGAATGAAAATAGAACATCTCACTGTGACTAGAGATTCAGAGTTGGTCATCAACTAGGTTACCCAAAAATAAAAATCAAAAAGGAAAGACTTAAACTATATTTCAAAAGAGTTAATGAACTGATGGAATATTTTAGCGCTTTCAATATTGCTTTCATTCCAAGGAATAAAAACACAAGGCTAATGCACTAGCTTTGGTGGCTTCATGATCAAATCCAGACGATGTCTTGAGAAAAACATCTTTCCAGGTGGAAAGGGCCTTTAGGCCATCCGTGCCTGATAATATTGAGTACTTACAAGTGTTTGACAATGATGAACAATTGGAGAATAATTTGTTAAATGATGATGATAAAGATGATAAATTGATTATCGTCCCCAAAGACTACATACAAGTCGAATCTTTGTTCACAAAATACGATCATGGCAAGAATCTTCTTGAATAAGTTTCAGTTCGAAAGGCGCAAGAGACAAGAAAAGTCAATATTGGAATGGACCTGTCCCCGAAATATGTCAATTTGTGAGTCGATTGCACCCCCAAAGAAGTTGATCAATATTTCACATTATTCAAGGAATATATTGATGTGTTTTCTTGGACCTATGATGACTTAAATTGTTATGGAAAAATGATATTCTAACATATCATTCCTTTGAGGGAAGAATCCAAACCGGTGAAACAAAAAATAAGAATGATTAATCCCAAGATGAAGCCTCTGGTAAACATTGAGTAGGAAAATTTGAAGAAGGCATGGATAATCTATCCCACTAGACATTCATACAGGATTTCAAATCCAGTGATTGTCAGGAAGAAGACTAGGGAAATATGAATGTGCATCGACTTCAGAGATCTTAACAAAGCGAGCATAATAGATAATTTTCCACTACCCAACATGGAGTTTGTGCTACAAAAAGTTATGAGATTGGCAAGCATGTCTATGTTGGATGGTTTCTCTGGATATAATCAAGTTTTAGTGGTTGGGGAAGATAGAGAAAATACAACATTTATCACACCATGGGAACATATGCATACACTAGAATTCCCTTCGGTTTGAAGAATGATGGAGCCACATTCCAAAGGTCCATGGATCATGCGTTAAATAAACTGATAGGAAATTTCATGGAATACTACCAAGATGACTTGACAGTTCATTCAAGCAAAAGAGAGGATCACATCCATCATTTAAGAAAAATCTTTGAAATATGTAGATTATACAATGTCTCTCTCAACCCAAAGAAATGTTTGTTTGTTGTGACTCAAGGAAAGTTGTTGGGCCACATTGTATGAAAGGAAGGGATTTACATTGACCTTTAAAGAGTTAAAGTGATTAATGAACTCAACCCCCCGACATCCAAGAAGGGAGTCCAGTCATTCTTCAGGAAAATTAATTTTCTTCAAATATTTGTTCTTGATTATGCAAGCATTGTAAAACCCATCTATTTGTTGTTGAAAAAAGAGAAGATGTTTGAGTGGACAATAGATACTCAAGAATCATTCAGCAATATCAATGGGGCCATTGCAACTGCTCTCATCCTCATCATTCCATATTTTCAAAGAGATTTTATTATCTATTCATTTGATACAAAAGCAGTTGTCACATCTTTCCTCACTTAGAAAAATAATGGAGAAGAGATCCCCATAAGTTTTATGAGAAAAACTCTACATGACTATGAGTTGAGGTATTCAAAACTCAAGAAACATGCTTTGGATATTGTAAAAGTTGTGGCACACTTTCATAATTATATACTAAATTCTCATGTTATTGCCTACGTTACCTCGTCCCCCGTCAAGATGCTTCTAAATAAACAATTGAGAGAAGGGAAATGGGCCAACTGGTTAGAAAAAATTCAAGAGTATGATATCCATATCAAACCATTGAAGGTAATAAAAGGACAAGGAATATGCAAGCTTATGGCGAATGGGGACTCAGTTGATGGGGTGATTTCAATCTCAATTGGGGAACCATTAGGTGATTTAGAATGGTACAAAGATATCATATTCTATTTAAGATTCTAGCAATTCCCTATTACAGTGAGTTCCAAGGAGAGAAGGACACTAAATATGAAGGTAGACCAATATGTTTTGATTGCTGATATACTTTTTAGAAGAAATTTCGATGGTATACCACTGAGATGCGTTGATGAGAATCAAGCTCCATGAATAATAAAATAATTCCACAAGGGAATATGCGATGGAAACTTTTCACCCACTGCAACTGCTCACAAAATAATCAGAGCGAGGTTCTAATGGTCATCAATCTTCAGGGACACATACACCACAATAAGGAGATGTTTTTCATGTGAACATTTCTCAGGAAAAATGAATAAATTTGTGATGCCTCTACAATCGATTGTGGTGGAACAACCATTTTCCCAATGGGGACTTGATGTCGTTGGGCCGATTAATCTGAAATCTATAAAAGGGAATATTTATATTCTAATAGCTACTGATTATTTCACAAAATGGGTAGAAGTGGTGGTGTTGACGAAGGTCGATGCTGAAGAAATGATTGGATTCCTCAAGGACAACATTCTATCTAGGTTTGGTGTCCCTGATAAATTTATCACAGACAACAGTTTGATATTCATTAGGTCAAAATTCACGGAGTTTTGTAGACAATATGGTATCATCATGGGTCAGTATTTGAATTATTATCCACAAGGAAATGGCCTTTCCAAATCCATGAACAAAACACTTATGCAGATATTGAAGAAAAATATTGATGGCAACTAGAGGAATTGGCATCAGAAGCTGACATAAGAATTATGGGAAAGAAAGACAACCCAAAAGGATAGTACTGGGATGACTATGTATCTATTGGTTTATGGGAAAGAGGAAAAAATGCCAATTAACCTCGATCTTAATGCATTGATCTTCGTGGTTAATACTGAAGATACAAAAGACACTTCACCTACCTAGAAAAGGATCAATCAATTTCTGAAGCTGGAGGAGGAATGAAGAAAAGCCCTGAATCAGACTTCTCAGAGGCAACAAATCATCAAAAAATATTTTTATCAAAGCACAACTATGACAAAATTTCAGAAGGGAGAATCGGTATTTATTTGGAATAAATCCAAGGAAAATCCATCCATGCACATGAAGTTAGAAGCACTCTATATTATACCCTATATTGTCAAAACTTTATTGGGCTTCAACTCATATTTTCTCCAAGATATGAAAGAAAAAAGGTCAATGTTGTATGTCAATGGGAAACATCTGAAAGGTTTCTTCTCCTAACACTTTTTCATTCTCATTGTACATAATTTTATTTCTAGTTTGTATATTCTTAATCTGACACAATAACCCAATGGATGGAAGCACCTCATCACTAGATATTTTGGATTCTTGACAACCTATAAGGTCTCATCATCCCATAGTTAGAGCTTGTTGTTGAGGTAATTTCCCACTTCCAAAAAATTCCCTCCCCTTTTCTATTCTCTCGAATTCTTTTCTCCCTTTCTTTTCCCCCTTCTACACTTACATGTTTTTCCCTCCTACTATCCCTTTCTAGTTATAACACTTAGTTTCATTTTTAGACCACAGGTTCTCAGGTTGGCATAATTAAAATTTCTCACTTCCATCTACAACTTCACATCGTGAGTCCGAATGACCTCCATGTTGTCCCATACTTAACCAATTCTATGATCACGGGTTCTCGGGTTGACATGATCAAGCTTTCATGTTCCCATGTTTCATGATAGAAACATTGCACCAAAGAGTTTTGTGATCTACATTTCGATCCCCAGACTCCCCAAACTACCTAAGTGTCATTCCACCTACATGAGTCTTTTCGATTGCCATGTCCTCCCATAGTTAGCCAATTTCACGCCTCGTACCACCGCGAACTCTTGGGTTCATGTGTTCCGGAGTTCACAAAAATATCAAATAACATATTGCCATCGTCCGTCCCTACCACCCTCATGTCATTCCCAATTCATATTTTCTATGATTTTAATGCTAATAACTTACCATACAGGTTGGAAAGGATGGTCATTAATAAGCGAAAGGATAGAGGAGATCTTGTATTAAAATGCATTAAAACAGGATTTAAGGAGGATTATATCTTCTCCCTCCAATGCTCATTCCTAACATAATTTGGAGAAAGGGAACATTCTCATCAAATTATGACAGAAAATCAACAATAGTTCTGTGGAGATACACTGAATATTTTTGGGCTCAAGTACCAGAGTTTCCAGTGGTCTAGGTCATATTCCTATTATTCATCCCCTTCTATTGAGAAGGAAATAATCTAGACACCTAAAATTGTGCGTGCAGGTTATGTTCCAAAAGTTTTTATTGTAAGGAGTTGGTCACCTTGTGTGCTGAGAGATATATTCCAAGCCAATAGATCATTCATTTGCGGGACCATTCACCTATCTCTCTGTCACCTTAGGTTTTTTGTAATATGTTGAGGCTTCCCAAGCCAATGCTCACCTTCAAAGATGAATATTGCATGGATTTCTTAAAAAGGAATGACAATGGACTAGACCTCTTACTTGAATTCTTAGAGAACCCAATGACCATCCCCAAAGAAATCACAATATTGCAAGTTGACTCATTTAAAAATCCCTTCCAGGAAATTGCATGGATTTTTACGATGATAACAGGATAGGAAACCACAGCCAACATCTCCCGGATGATTATTTACATTCTATATTTTATGATCAGAGAACAATCCATCTTCATTTGGGGTAAGTTTATTTCCATTGAAATATCTTCCCATTTGATGCAATACAAGAAGGAGAAGAATTTTTTTATGTCATCTTATTTGGTTTTCACGATAATGCATTGTTGCCAGTTCCTGAGATTATCTGTGTGTAAGAAGGTAAATTGTGAATTCGACCCAACAACCTTCTGGTATCAAACATTGTGGAGGCCCAAGGCCTCCCTACATTTTTATGAAGTTTTCAATGATTTTGTCTCAATTTTTAAAGATTTGTTGTTTGGAAAGAACGCTCTCTGGATGTCTGACCAGGCGAGTAAGTTCATGGATAGGAAGGGGACACTAGAAAAAATGGAAAATTATAACGTTATAAGGATTTTTGGATCCAAGGAAAATCCTTCCTTCCGTGCCACATATCTGACAAAATGTTTTTGCTGAAATAGAAAGGCAGTACAATTACTAGTTGCATTTTTTCCATGAAAAGAGAAAAAATAAATTCATATCTCTACCTTGGAAAGTCGTGGATTTCATATTAAAAAATATGAAAAATATTGATGAATTCACGAGCCACTTCCACAGCCTCAATTTAAAATGTGTTGTAAAAGTAAAAGTGTTCAACCCTAGTGGTATTTTTGTAGAACATCTATTGGTTCTTGGTTTCAACAATTTTTTCATTAATACTATTCTGAATGAAGAAGGATACAATACCTCAAGAACTCTCTCTTGTGAAACCGACGACCTGGAGACAATACTCAACACCAATGAGTCATAGAAGAAGAGAGGAAAAGGTTCAAGTGAGAAAAATGCCCAATCCCCTACTATCATTCCAAAGAGTACAACATCTCGGAGCAGCAGTCCAATGGCCTACCAAAGTAAGAAAGTAACCCACAATTCTTCAAGTAGAGGAGGAGATAAGAACCCTCCTTCCGAAAAAATTGAAAGTTCTCATAAAATTCCCTTGAGGACGAAAAGAATAAACATTGTGCAAGAAGAGGAGGGAACTCGAGGAGAAAGTGATATCCATGAACTCTCCCTTGGGGATATGGAACTCAAAATTGACATCAAGAAAGTGTTCCCCAATGTCGACCAGCTAGAGAACACTTCTCATCAAAACCCTCAGATGGAAATAATTGATACCAAGACCTTCGATGAAGAAGATTCGTTTACATTTCAGAGCGTTTTTTTTATAGCGAGTCCAAAAATTTGATTATTGAGAAAAAAAATGTAAAGAATAAGAAGGGAAAATCTCATTCAAAGATTAACCTACGGAACATGTGGCCTTCCCAAATTTCCCAGATACAATGAGCAACTGGAGATTCTCTAAATAATTCTATTGGAGGCCTTGTAGCGGAGAATGTTAGGTTAAAGGAGAAAATCAAAGAATTGGAGGAAGATTTAATGTGCCTCCTAGTACTTGCTAGTCCTTTAGCAATGATCAAGCCTACCACACCTGCGAAAAAATTAAAAGGATTGAAAATCATTTTCACATCATCCTGAGGCTATGTGGAAAGGAATATCAAGAAAATAATGGAATTAATAACAGAGGCTTGGGAGATGTCAAAGAGCATGGTCTCTTTTCGAACGAGAGCACACGCTTTTCATGAATATCTACAGGCAGATTTCAAAAACAAGGAAGGTTTCTACCTCAATGTGGTCATACCATTTGGTGTTAAAGTTACCAATATGAAAGAATTGAGAAGAAGAGAGGAGGATATCCATTTTCCGAACCAGATAAAACAACTGAACGCATGCTAGAAGGAAAAAGGTTAAAAACCTGAATATTATTGTTCAAGCATGCAACCAGGTCATAACCAAAAGAGAGGAATTATTTAAGAAGCTAAATGAGATAGATCTAGTTGGTAGTGTCAGCACTAGAAGTCACCTCCAGATTGCATTGGAGGTAAGCCCAACACCCATCAGAGTTTTATGTCATAGGTTGGTTTTAAAGAGGTCAAATGGGCATAGACTCAAGATGATATCGTTTTAACTTAGAAAACTGGACTGGCATGCACATGCAGGTGAGGTTTTAATTAACTTTAGTCATTAAGTTGGAGTAAGGGTGAATAGAGGGAAGACTTTGGTGAGGAGAGTGTAGGGGTCTGTCATTGACATTAGGTATTCCAGTAGCCTAAGGAGGAAAAGATTCAAATACAAGATCCTCTTGGATTCAAAACTTCAGGAAACTGAAGAAAGTAAATAACAACACTGCAATCAAACATAGATTACAATACAGTCAAAACAATCCATGTGAATCCTTCAATAATGGACACTTTAGTATCAGAGGAAAATAGGATGAAAAAGAAGATGACTTTCATTAAACAAGAAGTCTCATATCAAAATACATAAACAGAGAACAACAAACTTCATAAAAATTTTACAATACAGGAGCATTGCTCAACCATCAACCCTGACAAAATATAAAAACCAAGTATATATACTCAGAACTGCTGCAAATACCAGGAGAGTTATCATACCACTGCATTCAAAGTTTTTAGTCGGTGCCTGTTCTATTAGACTTTGCAAGCCTTCTCATGTCAGATGCAAGCTCGCCTCAGTTATGTGATTTGCAGGAAAATCCATCCAGAAGGAAGCTTTGGATTGACAATATGCACTCATGGTCGTTCTCAACATTCTTTCCAATTATGGGCTGAGAGGAGGTCTCAACTACCGCCCCTATTTTCAATAACTACCTTCATTAGGATCAGGATGAGGCCTGACATCCATGAATGTTCTAGGCGGTGCCCACAACTTATTCAAGTCAAATCTGACACCTCGAGGCCATGCAAATATTCTTCTGTGACCAATACGGGCATTGTAGGTGCTAATATTCTTTGTGGACCCTCCCTTCACTAATATGACCTCTGGCTATGACCAAGCACTTATGTAAAAGGTGTTTTGCAACTTCGTGTTTCGGATGCTTCATTGTGAGACACTCCCGACTCTCTCAATTTCTAAACTCGCGAACAGGAGCCTAGAGAGTGCTAGCTCCCTTCTTATGGAACCCTCTGATATGCCCACTGGCACGATTTGGGGCTTATCTTCAAGGTGCTTCAGGACTTCGAGCGCTTCAGTCTTCGAACGTTCGAGAATTCACAATGTTTCTCATTTTGAAAATCCCGAAGTTAAACTCCCAGAGTGACAGATCTGATGACGCGTGGCTCTTGTTGATCAAGGGCTCATATATATTTTGGGCCTTTGGGACTTTGGGCCTTTGGCCAGTTTGGCAGCTTCGACAAATTCGACGCTTTGGTGGCCTTGTATAGGATGCGAACTTGGAAAACCTGTTTCCCTTGACAACTATATGTGATAACATTTGTCTCCATAGGGGATGGCATGCTCCTTGCAAGCTTCCAATAACAAGTAGTTCCAATGCCTTAGTTGTTGGGTTATGGATTCATGCTCAAAAAATGTCCTGCTGAGGATTACAGGATGATAATTACTCTAAACAAAATCAAATACATGGGCTCCATAGGAGCTTATTTATATACAATCCTAGGCTACTGATTTTTTACACAGTTCTAGGTGAAAGCAAACTTCCACCATAGTCATTCAAGTGGCTTCCTAACTGGAAGACCATTTAATTCGTCAGTGAATGATAACAAATAATTCCAAAAAAACGATTACATCCTTCACCTTTCCTCCAGATGGAAATGGTGGGATAATAATTGGAGGCTTCAAATAATGGAGGAAAAGAAACTCCATGTATTCCCCTATAGGCTCATAGAATGAGTGAAAAAATCTACTAGGCTGGTGGAAGAAAACATGCTCTATCCTGGAGTTTTTCACACATGGCTGAATGTCTCTGGAAAGCACAGGTGAGTGAACGGTTGATGCAGGCTGACTGATCTCAGGTGATGGTTTCTCACTCACAGGCTCAGGGCAGGATGTAAACTACTCATTTGGATTTCTTTCTTCTTCTTCATGGCTCTCCCAAGGGTTAGAGTCATAATCTTCATAAACATGACCCATAGGAAATATCTTCTCTTGGTCTTCTACAGGCCCATGATGACTGATTTCCACACAATGTTTTCCTTCAATGTATAAAGGAAAAGGTCAAGTTGCATGATTTTGGAGATCCTTCATATTTAGCTCAGAATCTAATTCATAGTTGTCATACACAGACTGGCTTCTCCCTAATTCATCAAAATATGAGGCAAAGATATGATGCTCTTCATCTGAATACACAACTATATCTTCATTTAAATCTAAGACAACAGGTGCATCAGGGGAAGAAAATGTTGCCTCTATGTCTATGCAATCCTCAACCTCACCATCATGGGTAGGGATGCCAAGAACATATTCTCCTAGGACTAGAAAATCCTCTATGCTTTCTTCAAAAGAGCATCGAACATGATCTGCCTTCAATTTATCTAACCTTGCAGAAAGTGATTGTACCAGTTTCACCAACTCATCCGACGTATACCCCTCCTCCTCACATCTTCCATACTCATAGATTTCATTTGAAATAGTCATACCTTCAACATAGTCTTTAAATTATTCACAACAATTATGGAAAATTAAGTTAGAAGAATAAAACTTTTGGCAGTGCCTATTGTGTAATGTCCCCACTTTGGGACATCATCACAGGGCAGAGACTTATGATGACCAGAGTAGCCATATGGATGTTATAGCGAGTACATGGGTATTTGAGAGGAATTGTGGGGTCCAATTGGCATTTATCATCATATTCCATCATTATGAGCCATTCTGCACAGGTTGGCTTTGGTTTCGTTCCATTCCGACGATTTCCATGATTTTGACTATTTTGAGCTATAAGTTAATTAAAATCACTGAAGAGGGCATTTTGGGCACATTACTTGGAGGAACCTCTCAGTGTAATAGCTCATTGGAATCAGGAGGAGAAACACTACAGGATGGGATGGCTAGAAGTGACTTTCAGTGGCCAGGGAAGCCACAAGGGGAGATAAGGAGATTTTCAGAGGTAAAAAGGTTAATTAATTAATTAAAGTGATTTAATTATTTAATTAAATATTAATAAAATGAAAGTCGCTTTGGAGGGACAAGGAGACCCAAAAAAGTATAAAGGAAAGGAAAGGGCCTCTTCTCATTCATTCATGTATGATCTTATTTTGATTTCTAGCTTCTAGCTAGTGAGCCCAATATTGGGGGTTTTGAGGGTTTTGACATAACAAACCCTAGAGGACGATTCAGTGGT
>ML810633.1:210254-243169 GCA_009831015.1 Picea engelmannii | reverse complement strand
AGGCAAGGGCCTCTTCTCATTCATTCATGTATGATCTTATTTTGATTTCTAGCTTCTAGCTAGTGAGCCCAATATTGGGGGTTTTGAGGGTTTTGACATAACAAACCCTAGAGGACGATTTGGTGGTGAAATATTCCACCTATATTGTCCCAGTATTGGTCTCGGAGATGCAATACTCTCCCACACCATTCTAGTTCCATATCTACTCAGTTGCAGGACGATTCTACATCAGTTTCATGTGCAGATAGAGAGAGGGCGCACCAGTTGAGGGATTCCAGCAAGAGGGGCACACCATCTTTGGAGAGAGATTCTTGTAGGATATTGGCAGGGCTGTTGAGAATTATATCACTTGGGTTTTCATTGCAGGGCCTTGGGCATCGGATCTAGCGCTTTCTGAGACATTTTTGTGGCTCAGATTATTTCTTGAGCAGTGGGGCGAAGTGAAGAGAAGGAGGGCGTTTTTGAGATCCATATCTAGTCTGTTTCGAGGGGTTACACTTCAGATCTGACCCTGAGACTTTACCTAGTGACTTTTAGTGTCCCGATCTATATTTCTGGAGAGTTTTAGAGCATTTGGAGGCCTCCTTCAGCAGGGCCGAATTATCTAGGGTTTCAATCATCCAATGGGGTGCACCATTCAGTGGGGGATTTCAGATCTACAAAGATTGAGAGGGATCTTGGAGATTCGGTCACCTGGGTTGTTCTTACCATCACCCGATCTATCGGTTGGCATATTTATTAGGGTGATTGGACACTTTTGGCAGTAGGGCCGAGTTATTGAGGGTTTCAGCCTTCTATTGGAGTGTGGCATTCTTTAGCTGGAGAGTTTGGCATTCAGATCTGCTTGTATTGATCTTCATTTCTCATTCAGCCTTTGAAGGCATCTTTTGTATTAGTGGGAGCATTTTGTAATAGCTCTTATCTATTGTCTATCTTCTTGGCCATCTGTTGAGCATTCCAGATTGGCATCTTCATTGTAGCAGGTTTCTCTATTTTATGAATAAAGAAGAATTGAGATGTTTTGGCTTGTCTATCTTATTGAATATGGTTGAGGTATGTTCCATGGTTATCTCTTTCTATTATTTTCTGCATACACACATATAAACACATCTAAAAGGTAGATCAGCAAAGTGTTTGATGAAATACCTCACTCAGAAAAAGTTTTAAAAAGACACCAAAACAGTGATGATCCTTGCATAATGGCTTGGGATCATTACATATTGAAAGTTGCATGAAATTATCCCAGGGAGGAGATGTTGGTAGGGGGTAAGGAGTGATACCACTGACGAGTATCTCCTACTAATGAGAAAATGAACATATTCATTAATACATCTTCATGATGTATCTCCGACTGATGCATGATTTCATGAAACTAATGGATATGCTGAGCAGGGTTGTCCTCTTTACGCTCTCTAAATATGGGCAAATAATCACTCCATTCATTTGGAGTAGGAACAACATTGGGAAAACTAGGAACAACAGAGAAATTAAAGGGAGCGAACCTTCGAGCCATGATGTTTTCCATTTTGAACTAGTGGAGTAGTCAATCGATCCTTTAAACATGGATTTATTAGGTGAATAATATGCAGTCTGAATGTGTCTGGTCTTTTTTCACCATCAAAGACTAGATCTGATCATTGTCAATCTCCCAGGGAACTTTCAAGTTGAGAAAGTGGTTGCTAAAATCCTTCTTGAAAAAGTTCTTTGGGTCAGCTCGGGTGTGCTAGAGGTATCCACAACCGAAATAGTGGAGTCGACATAGTGGAGTCACCAGGTGCAAGTTGCAATATTTGATGTACTAAGTTTTAATGCACCTTCAGAACCAATAAGCTTTGTCGTTCTATCCCAAGGAAATGTCTTCAATTCGTTCCTCGATAATGGCACCAGAAATGTTAGCATTAGAAGTCACCTCCATATTGCATTGGAGGTAAGGCCAATACCCATCAGAGTTTTATGTCAAAGGTTGGTTTTAAAGAGGTCAAATGGGCACAGACTCAAGATGATATTGTTTTAACTCGGAAACCTGGATTGGTATGCACATGAAGGTGAGGTATTAATTAACTTCAGTCAGTAAGTTAGAGTAAGGGTTACTAGAGGGAAGACTTTGGTGAGGAGAGTGTAGGGTTTTGTCATAGACATCAGGTCTTCCAGCATCCTAAAAAGGAAAAGCTTCAAATAAAAGATCCTCTTGGATGCAAAACTTCAGGAAACTGAAGAATGTAAATAACAACACTACAATCAAACATACATTACAATACAGTCAAAACAATCCATGTGAATCCTTCAATCATGAACACTTCAGTATCAGAGGAAAATAGGATGAAAAATAAGTTGACTTTTTATTAAACAAGAAGTCTCAGATCAAAATACATAACCAGAGAACCATAAAATTCATCAAAAGTTTACAATATGGGAGCACTACTCAACCATAGACCCTAACAAAATATCAAAACCGAGTATATATACTTAGAACTGCTGCAACTACCAAGAGCATGATCAGACCATTGCATTCAAAGTTTTCAATCGGTGCCTTCTCTGTCAGACTGTGCAAGCCTTCTCATGTTAGATGCGATCTGACCTCAGTTATGTGCTTTGCAGGAAAATCCATCTGGAAGGAAGCTTCAGATTGACAATCTCCACTCATGTTTGTTCTCAGCATGCTTTCCATTTATGGGGTGAGAGGAGGTCTCAATTGTCACCCCTATTTTCAATAACTACCTTCATCAGGATCAGGATGTGGCCTGACATCCATGAATGTTCCAGGTGGTTCCCACGAGTTATTCAAGTCAAATCCGATTCCTCGAGGCCATGCAAATCTTCTTCTCTGAACAATACGAGCACTTTAGGTGCTAAGTTTCTTTGTGGAACTACCCTTCACTGATATGACCTCTGACTGTGACCAAGCGCTTACCTACAAGGTGTTTCGTGACTTCATGTTTCGGGTGCTTTGTTGTGACCCACTCTCGACTCTCTCGATTTCTGAACTCGCGAACCGGAGCCTAGAGAGAGCTAGATCCCTTCTTATGGACCCCTCTGATATGACCACCGCTACGACCTGGGGCTTATATTCAAGACACTTCGGGAATTCGAGTGCTTTAGGCTTCGACCCTTCGAGACTTTGCAATGTTTCTCATTTTAAAACTCCTGGAGTGACATATATGATGATGTGTGGCTCTTTATGATCAACGACTTAGATCTTTTTCAGGCCTTCGGCCACTTTGGGAGCTTCGGCAAATTTGGTGCTTTAGCAGACTTGTGCAGGCTGGAAACTTGGACAGTCTGCTTCCCTTGAAAACTATATGTGATAATAGGCAACACCAATGAGGTCCAAGACCCCAAATTGATACTCAACTCATTGTTCTTAACCAAGAAATAATTTTATGAACAATTTTAGATCTTTAAAGGGTTCTCATTTGAAAATTTTTATGGCATTCTTGAATATGGTGAAGATGACATGGAAAACTGGCTAGTTGATTATTTGATTAAAAATAAAGATATTCAAGAATATTTGTGGAACATTTCTATTGATCTAAGGGACTTGGAAGGAGAACTCTTCAGTATAAAAATATGACATGAAATCAACGTGGTGCCAATGAGGAGCTACATCGAGGAGTGGTTCAAAAAGGTTATCGACAAGCTTACCAATGAAGTAAAAAGGATGGTTGAGACGGTTGATGTAACTTCCAAGGAGATCCATAAAAGGACATCAGCGAGCAAGTGACAAACCATGAGATACCATCATAGTAAGTTCATACTTATCACATCTTTTTGTCTTGATCAATATCTTCATCCATTTACTCCACCTCTTTAAATAAAAAGGTTTAACCGAAGACTGATATTTTCCTTTTTCTTCTTTCCAAGTCTTGATGCCTTCTGTCGCCCACTTTCTTCTTTCTATGAACTTAATTCTTATATATATTTTCTTTATGGTCCACAGGAGCCCAAATCCCAGTCATTATGACAAACACATTTTAATTTCAGAGAATATGTATTGAACTATATATTTTTTAGAAATTTCAAGAGAGTTATTTTGGGAAAAATATCAACTCTACTTTATAACCCATTTATTTTCTGAATATAAAGTATTTGAGGTTGATCTATCGTTATCTCCATTTGAGTTGCCCATGTACTAGTCTATCAATGTTCTCTTATGCATGGATATGATTTTCTTTTAGTTTTTATGTGATCAGAAATATTTAGCCCTACTATGATGGATGTGAGGAAGTTCTCTTTATTTTATTTAAATGTATGAATGTTTGTGTTTCTTGGTCCATTCTCAGGAACTCCCTTTTTAAAATAAAATTAAAAATATTTTCCATTTTTTGTTATATCTATTTTACTTTCCTTTGTGAGATTTCTTTAAAAGTCCCACATTTATAAATTTCGGACAAAGAAGTACCACCTATATAAAAACACAGGAGGATTTGCATCCTCATGAGGTTTTTGTTTCAGTCCTAATGGATTCAACCTTAAAAAATTCTAAAGGAAAATATGGTGACAACACCTATATTAGTATTTCCATATTGGGAAAAGACATTTCATGTGCATGTAGATGCATAACAATAACACTTGGAGCAATTCTGGCGTAACCAACAGCATGAGACTTATACCATCCTTTATATTTTTCAAGTAGGAAGTTGTTAGAATCGAAGAAGAATTAAAAAACCATAGAAAGAGAAAACCTAGCCATGTGTTGAGCACTCAACATGCCCTAAAAAGCCTATGTCAATTTTTTACTTTTTGGGTACCACTTGATCATTTCTCTGTCTGATTTGACTTCATTTTTGAGAAATGTTTTATCTTTTCTTATTATCATGGCTCTCATCGGCTATTCAAGTTTGTTTGAACTTATGAAAACCCATGACTTAAAAGGCATTAACACCTTAATAAATAATCAACAGCCAAAACACTTCACCCAACGTGCTCAGATTCGGCATCAGAAGAAATTCAAATAAGGAAAAGAGCCACTCGGGAAACCCCAATCACTGAGCGTCGATCCCCATCAGCATCAGAAAAAGGAAATTTTTGTTTGCGTCAAAATCGTATATAAAGATATCGACGATAACTGATTCCCCTTCGACATTGGTAAAAGATGAGGGGAGTATATGTTAACAAAGAAAGAAAATATATTGTCGATAGTCGATACTTGACGTGTTAATCGAAATCAGGGAAAAACCTAAAGGGATTGCAATGAACATTCTGACCACGCTAAAGAGTATTCCTGATCGCCGATCCCCGACACGCTTTTGACATCGAGACTTTTTCAAGGAAGCTAGTCTGAAGAAAGCACTCAATAGGTTTATCGTCAATCGCCAACCTTGGATACATTTTCGGAACTGAAAAGATAAGGTTTGTTTTCGAACAAATAACTTAGGAAAATTCCTGACTCTGATTAACACACGTGAATTAGGTCACCAGTCTTCAATGCCACATGTCTTTACCTGATTATAGAACCATACGATCTAGTTTTACCCCAAGTCATTCTTGGTTCCCTAGGTCTGAGTCACACCTCTGAGTCATCCTTACCACGATAACATTGTATGGTGATATTGATCAACGTCAGAATATTTTGCAGAAGAACATAAAAAAAAAACATTCATAGCACATCCATGATCCTCGATCCACCCACTAAGAGAGCGACATGATGGGACGTTTTAGCATTAGATACGATCAGATTTTGAGCATTTAAGGGGATAATTAATGCCAAATCATGCATTAGTTTCTACCTTGTGTGTCAATCAAAGAATCTATTTAAAATCATCGATATACTGCATCATCCCCGCTCTTCCGTCGTCAACCCATGATGAATTTAAGTTGTAGAGATTCGACAACAGATCTGTTTAAATTGCACTCATCACCTAAATTGAATGGCTTATATGACACAATCATTTCTTCCCTATTTTAAATTCTCTTGAGTTGTTGTAAATGAAATCATTCTACATACAAAGACATTCAAAGAATCTGAATAATCAAGATGAGTAATTCGAAAGCTGCAGAGATCCCGTGATTATCAAAATAACCAGTTTTAGCAAGATTTACAGGTATGTGTCCAAGTCTGTGGATTTTACATTGGTTATAGTTCATATATATATTTATCTGGTTTTGTTCTTTACACAGTCTCTAAAATTTGTTTTTAATTGCAGGGAAAACGTCGCCAAGAAATCCAACCACCAGACGATTGTTGAGGGCACTGAAGCTAAAAGAAATAGAGGTAGGCGAAGACTCCTCTCCAAGGGTTGCAAAATAATTGGAATACACACTGAGACTGGATCCTATCATCAAAACATCAACGAAGAAGGATTTCATCCAACCTCCATCCTTTGGAGATACAGAGGCAATCACGAGATCCAAGATGGCACTCCCACACTGGGGAGAACTTTTTAACAAGATCAACTGGGAGGAATACTCGAAATATATACCACATAGTGATCCAGATGTTAGAGTGCCCAACGACAAAGTGTTCCCGAACATCCGACGGTCATACTTGCATATGGTGGTGAGAAGAACTCTTGTTTTTCCCTATATTGAAGTCTTGAGGTGGCTCATCAACCACACAAACACACATAAGTGTTTGATCAATGATGACACTAGTGGTTGTGTCAGAGTGTTCTAACTAGTGCAAGTCCAAAATTATTACAAGATTAGAGACCATGAGGAGCGCTAAACAAAGATTTTGTCGTGAATTTTTATGAGCACCATGAAACTAGCTGAGTGGTGGCTTCATGGTGGAGGGAAGACAAGAAATACACCAACCAGAGAACTGGCCAATACAAAACAAAAAATTTAAAGGAGCCATACATCTATTTGATGGCTCTCATCTGTCGATTATATGGAGAGAAGGACTGCTCCAGATTTTCAAAGGCATGGATGCCCTTAGCTTACATAGTGGCCATCTCTGGGAGCAGTTTCATCTTGGGAGCCATAATTTCTAAACAACAACAGGCTTAGACGCCAAAAGAGTGAGAGATACCAGTTTTTTACATGGCTTCATATTTGCTTGATGTCATGTGCACCAAAAACATTTTCTCCAACATGAATCTAAGTTGGCATGTCACAAAGCTCTCGGTCCATGTATATTTTAGCATGCTATGGGAGAAAAGGTACAAAAAGTCTTACTCCCTCATCTGTGATGAATTCATCGCACAAATTTATTTCATTATTTTTAAGAAAGAATGCCCAATACTATCGGTTGCAGCCAAGAAGATGATATTAAAGGTGGGCCACTGGTACTTGGACAAGCACAACACCTACATCAGGATGTTCAGGGCCACTAGAGCACAACATCTCTTACCATTTCATGTCCTGGACCAAATTGTAGTAGGAGAGATATGCTATTAAACCATCCTGCAAGGCTACAATGCCACCTTGGTTAAGGACAAGAAGCAGGCATTCATTCCTTATGGTTTCCATGTAGGTTTCTACTTGGTTAAAGATACAGCTCAAGAAAAACAATAAGGGATGAGCCAAAACGATTTTAGGTTCTAGACAGGTCAGTTCTGCAAGCATGATCCAAAGGGCCTGATCTTGCAACACGCTTCACAAGTGTCGGCCTACTAGTCGTACGCCCACAAATAATTTGAAGATGAAGTCTTCACAGAAAATGCCCAGGACTAGGATGAGGTGGTAGCAAGGATGGTCGAACCTAAAATGACCAGGTTTAGGTCCATGAGCCTGGATTAATAGATGACGACCATAGAGAAATCGACTCAAGAGGCCTTGAGAGCCAGAGAAGAAATCAAAGTTGCAGAAGCAATAGAGGTTCCCCTGGTAGCCCCAGTGCAGGATAGAGATTTCCCTATTACACATGACGCATGGGAAAGGGGATTTATCATGATAGAACAAGTGCAACGAGTAATTGATCAGCTGCAATATGACCCAGACCTCATAGGAATGGTAGGGGGCCCTGTTGACAACCCAAATGAAATCTAGGTAGCTCCAATCGGCCCTAAGCTGATAGAAATCGATGAAATCACCAGGTTAGATAATCCTGAAATTACAACACCACGGTCCAGATCACCGATGGATGTTTTAGCTCAGCCTAATATAGTAAGAACATCATAGAGATCTAGTGCACCAAACCCCCTTCATGAATTGATAAACATCTATGATGATGAAGAAATTCTAGCGGTATCCCTGGTGACTCCTATACATATCACAGAGGAAAAGGATCCATAGAAGGCATCTTCCCCATCTCCCAACGCTCAAATTTGGAGCCCTTCACACAATGACCAGGAGGTCAAAATTGTCTTAGACACTGAACCACTCAATGTACCAAAAACTCAAAAGGATATTCTAACGGACGAACCAGGGTCGAGCGAATAAAAGGAGGAAGCTCCACAATTTGACATTGACATCTCAATGACTGATTATCAAGTAAGTACCGAGCCTACCCCGGATGCCTCAATTTCAATCGGTACTCAACTTCCCGATAAACAATAAACAAAATTTGGAACTTTGGAACACATGGAGGAAGTTCAAGAACCCAGTCCTGAACAAATATATACCATCAGGAGCTTGGTAAATATGTTGACCTAGGGAGATCAGAAAATACCTGAACCCATGGATGAATTCACTGACATACATGCCATCACTTATGATTAGAAAAGGAAATCTATAGTGCATAGAATCACCAAGAAGAGGAGGATCACTCTAGATCACTCCATCCTCATCACCATGGAGGAAAAATTGATCAACACAGAGAGTGCCAAGACATCCGAACTTATCAGCACAAGGATGGAAATCATAGATGCCACCTTGGACAGAGAGAAAAGGGATGAAGAGGATCTCGCTACTTCTTTAAAGGAATTGGAACATTTGCGCCACTTGGAGAAATATTACCAGGACACCACACAAGTCACGTTGTTCCTAAGGAGAGAATTCTAGGAGGCCTAAAACAAGTTTACAGATAAATGAAACCTATTCACTGCAAGGATATCCAAGCTTCAATAAGACACCCTCATGGCACTGATGATGTGCAAGGATATGGAGAGGTGGTAATAGAAATAACACCAAGCCATGGAAAGGATCGACTATATCATCATGATGAAACAAGGCCGAGACATCGAAGAGCACAACATTTGGTTGCTAAGGGAAAGAAACATCGACTGCATAATGAAATTGACCAAATATTGGGTTAAAATGGCTCAGGAACCTCATCAAGAAATCTAAGAGAAATTGGCCAAGTATGAGAAAAGTTCAACCAAGATCAATCGGGTAATGAGAGACGTCAGCCTCCTCTATTTTGACATACCTGATGACTTTGTCGACTTGCATGACATAGTCAAATCGCACACCGGACAAGACTCATCATGGGATGAGGAAATAACAAAGGTGGCAAACATGGCGCCAGGACATGTGCAACAGTTCATGGAGCACCCAATCAAAGCTCAAGCAATGTTGCAGTAGTTAAGTTCTAGAATAGTCAAATATTGGGCATAGGCAATAGAGATAAGAGCGATTCTTTCAACCCCAATGGAACAACATAGATTCCCATATGATAACACATGCAAGGATCTCTTTGTCAAGTGGTCATAGTACGAGAAGAGTCATCCACTCAAGTGAGATCATTTGATGACTCTTTGAAGACTGAAAGAAGAAAGCACCATGTGGCGAATTTTGTTCTACTTAGCTACACTTTAATAGTTATTTTTAGTTAAAAGTATGTTATAAATAGGAGGATAGACCTGTTAGCAAGGGGTCGATGGTTGTTTCAAAGACCCTCTTTTTTGGATTTGTAAAGAACTATTTCGTAGATTCCTTAATTGAGAAGTCTTGTTCAGGACGAGAGACAAGTTTGTGTTTTTTTCATCAAAAGTGTGTATGATTGGATGTGAGAAGAATTATTTTCAATTTAATCTCATGAATGGATGTTGTAACGAGTAAGAGCTTCTAAATTTGTTGATAAGTTATCTGATTCAATGTTTAATAGTTCTTATCTTTAATGATGAAAGTAAATCATTATGTTAATATGTGATTGATGATTAGGGTTAAGGAAACTATTTTTCTTTCCATTGTTGATCACATGCATGTTTTCTTTTGATAAATTATGTCTCAGTCAATAATTTGAACACCAACAGGTTAATGTATTAATACTAGGCCCGTGGTAGAGAATCATTGTCTACATGCTAGAGTGAAAGGGTTATCCCAAGCTCAGCCTTCTCCAGTAGTTAAGTTTTCCCACCTTGTAACCCAATTGGTTTATACTGGCTCTTATCTTGTATTGGTCCCACCTATAAGAGAAAAAAAAAAGAGAATGTATGAACTGAAGGAGAAGATTTCACTAGAAAACATAAATCCCATCGATTATTTGACCGGATTGCAAGATCTAGAGAACCATTCCACTATTAAATGTTGTAGAGTCTAATTGGGCCTCAGTGACGGATTTGGTTCTTACTGTTGAGTTAAAGGGATTTAGGACCCCTCAATAGAAATGAAGCTAGAAGGACGGACTAAGGAATGAATGGCTAACAATATTTTTAACAAAATATTTCACGTAGCCTGTAGATTCAAAATAGCCCACATGCATGGCTAGTCATTCCCAAGATAACCAACACACACTGAGTACTACTAAAATGAGTAACTCACCCCAGCAAGAGGAAGAACATATATTTCATGATATACCTTACACTCTTCCTCACGACGAATTGAACCAATTCAGAAGAATCACAAGAGCTTACGCTCGATATATCGATGCATTTCCCTTAGCTCCATTACTTCTTCTAAGAAAAAAAATAAGAAGACCAGTGGTCGAGTCCCCCGACCAGGTTTTTGTGCACACAGTAGAATACCTGATAGATTTCTCCCTCATTGAAATTGAACATCCTCTTAATCTAATCCCTGAAACTCCAGATGACAAATTCTTCGAGCCTGACGACTTTTTGGAAGAGGAAGGGTTTAACTTAGAACAATCAGTTTCGGGATATGAAGACATGGAAGATAGCAATGACTATAATGAAGAAAGGGGAAACCCACCTCAAAATAATCAACCTTGGTTGGCCAGAGATGCTTTAGACATCCCTGGACAAGTAAATAACCTTCCCCGACATCTAGAGAAGTTACTCCCTAAATTTTACCTTGAAACCCAGGGATTGCCTGAAGACCATATCAAAAAATTTATACTAGCTGTCAAACTGATGAATGTCCAACATGAATATGTAGTATGCAGGCTATTCACCTACACTTTCGAGAATTTAGCCTCCACATGGTATTTTAACTTACCTGTAGGATCCATAACTAGTTGGATGAAGTTTCAAAAGGATTTTCTAGATAAATTTGCAGAAGAAACCACTACAAGAGCTTTGATGTCCGAATTATTCACCACCACCATGATTTCAAAGGATAGGGTTAAAGAAATCAATCAAATATTTACCAATATATTAAACAAATTCCAAGCTGAATCTAAACCTACTTGGGAGTTGCAAATATAGGTATACGCTAATTCGCTCCCATCTTCTATTTCCATGTTTGTGAAAAGGGATGCCAAACCAACCTTAGCTGAGAATTTTGAAGAAGACAAAATGATAGAGTTCCAAATGAAGAGATTTAAAGAAGACCAGGTCTCATTAGTTAAAAAGGAAATTCAACCTCCTCCCAAGAGAGGACTACTGTTGACTAGACCCCCAGGGAAACAAACATAACAACGTCTTGAAAAGGGAAGTGGGGACATAGAATACCTACAACACATGGTCAAGAAGTTGTCAAATGAGATCATAGACATGAAAAGAAGCGCAAGGGAAGGAAACCAAGGCTAGAGGCCCTATAAACCTTTTTTCAAAAGAAATCCACCATTCAAAGAAATTGAACCTCCCCCAGCCAACTTAAACATCAATCTAGGAGATGTAGATTCTAACTCTTTCTGTACCTATCATCAAGAGAATCACTCTGAAATAGATTTCCCTCAATGGGTGCATGCCATGAACTTGATGGCCAATCAATTTCTAGATGAAATTCTCCCTAACTGAACAATCAAGCAGCTCAACTATGAATGTTTTCAATCAAGAAGAGGTTGATCCACCAGAAGAAACAACCATGTTGATATTTGACTCTGATCTACCTATGCCTTTTGATGACCTATTTGAGGTTCAAGAACCACTCGTAGAAGTCTTGGCTATGCAAAAATGAAGTAGGGGTCAACCTGTCTCAAATGACCTTACTACGACCCAAACTTCGAGAGGAAAACCAACTCCCAATCACCTGAAAGCATCTTTTGCTCCCCAAACAAAACCTATAAACATCCATACACGAGAATCACCCAAGTTGGAATACAACATAGTAGAATATTTGAAGAAGTTGAAGGAAAATATATTGGTCATGGACATGTGTAGAATCCCTCAGAAAAGGACTTTCTGTTACAAGGATTAAAATCAATAGAAAACCCGATGACAATAACTGACCAAGGAGGAAATCTAACTCCCATAGATCTAAGAAATAAACCAACTATGAACACATGCTCTGAATACAAGAAGGGAAAACATTTTTTCCCACCGTTCCTTTTGACATTTGAAGTCTTCAACATAAACCTCCATAATTGTTTAGTTGACTCGGGAGAATCCTCCAATGTTATGCCATTGTCTATTTGCAAAAAATTAAATGCAGTCTCTCTCAAAAGAGATAAACATGTTATACAATTATACAAGACCCAGGTGAAGGTTATTGGAGAGCTCAAAGATGTAATGATCAAAATAGCGACACACCCTAAATTTGTGCAAGTAACTGACATCATTGTAGTAGATATCCCAGAAGATTATGGATTGTTATTAAGTAGAGATTGGTCTGAGAAGTTAAACATATAATTTAGTACAAACTGGGCTCACCTTTGGATATCATTAAAGGGGCACATGAAAATGATCAGGATCGATAGGGAAAGATATCTAAAACATATTGTCACTGACTTAGAAACCCTAAATGAACCCTCATTGACATATTTCCCCGTGCTAGCCAATTATTCTTGTGACTGCCATTTCGGGAATTTCTCCCCCCTCTCATCTGATGTCCCTCTTACTCAAAAATCCGAAATGATTTCTCAAGAAAAATTTCCTACGACGGCAGAGGAAACACTCTTTTATAAAGAACTTGCGCTCGAAATTGTTGAACGAACAAGAGGTGAGGAAGATAGTGACAAGAAAGAGGAAGTCGATAGGTTTTTACCACAAGTTTGGAACTTATACTTTGATGGATCCAAATCGCAAGAAGGGTCAGGGGCAGGATGCATCCTCATTGATCCAACTGGTAAACGACATTTCTTGTCCTTTATGCTAGAGTTCAAGTGCACAAACAACACCGTCGAGTATGAATGTCTAGTACAAGGGATAAATAAATCCATAGACTTAAAAATTAAAAAATTGAATGTTTTTAGAGATTCTGAAATCATCATTAGACAAGTAAGGAACACTATACATTGCCACTCTCCACACCTGAGTAATTACCAACAGGAAGTGCATGGGCTAATAGAGAATTTTGAAGCCTTCAACATTACAATGATCCCCGAAACAAATAACATTCTTGCTGAATCTTTGTCTACCTCTTCCTCAAGGCTATCACCTCTAGAAGATTATGAAGCCTCCTGGTTCACTGTGGAGCTACTCTAAAAACTGTCGGTGCCCAACAATATTTCTAACTGGAAGGTTTTTTAAGAAGATGAATAGATCATAAAAATTTTGACCAATTAGGATAACTTTAAATACTTGGCTATTGATGATGAAGGATTCTAGGAACAATCGGCAGAAACCGATCCTCAAACAGATCAACCAACTGACAAATAAAGGTCTCATACAATACTGAAGGGAATAGCCAATTTAGAAAAACTTTTTGACCTAAGGGAAAGATTTAAAGGGTCAAAGAACGCAAATACGGGGAGTTATTGTCCCATGCGGGAAACGATAAATCTGGGAACCTCAAAAAACTCCAGAAACATAAATCTTGGCAAGACAGTATCTAAAGAGGAAAGGAAGTCCTATCTCAAACTTTTCAAACAATATCAAGATGGTTTTGCATGGTCCTACCGAGATCTAAAAACGTATGATACTTGTATCATTCAACACCCTATCCCATTAAAGCTTGAAGTGAAACCCTTCCAACAGAAGCTCCGAAAGTATCACCCATTCCTGGAACCTCTCATGTGTCAAGAGTTAAAGAAACTATTAGATGCCAAAATTATCTTCCAGGTTAGACACTTTGTATGAGTAGAAAATTTGGTTCTTGTGAGGAAAAACTATGGGGAAATCCGCCTATGCATAGATTTCAGAAACCTCAATAGAGCTTTGGAAAATGACAATTATCGAGTCCCACCAATGGAGAAACTCTTACAGATTATGTCTGGCTCTGAAATTTTCTCCCTACTAGACGGTTCTCAAGTTACAACTAGGTTCTAGTTTCAGAAGAAGACTGCTTGAAAACTACCTTTTGAACCAAGTGGGGAACCTTCTCTTATAAACGCATGCCCTTTGGGTTAATCAATGCAGGAGCGATGATGTAGCATTTCAAAGACTAATCAACAAATGTGTAGTAGTCTATTTGGATGACGTGATTGTGTATTCAAAGAATAGAAAAGATCACATCCAACATTTAACCCAGATTTTGGAAAGGTGTAGGAAATACAGTATATCCTTAAAACCTAAGAAAACTATTTTTGGTGTTGAAGAAGGTAAGATGTTAGGCCACATTATATATCAAGCGGGCATTCACATAGACCTAGAAAGGATTAAATCTATAGCTCAACTTCCATTACCTCACAACAAGAATGTTATGCAATCATTCTTTGGAAAGATCAATTTTGTGACAAAATTCACCCTCGATTTCACTGAAACGATCAAACCCTTACAAAAAATGATCTATAAAGAGGCTGAATTTAAGTGGGACAATGAGCAAAAAAGGGCTTTCAACAATATTAAGACAGCAATATCTCAAGCCACAGTGTTGCGAAGCCCTGATTTCAACAAATATTTCTTCCTCTATACTTTCGCCTCCGACCAATCGTTAGTTGCAGTATTAACTCAGAAGGATGATGACAACAACGAGGCCCGGATATCATTCATGAGAAATAATATCCAAGGGGCTGAACTAAATTAACCTGCTATAGAAAATCAGGCTTATGCATTATACAAGGTTGTAAAACACTTCAGATCTTACATCCTTAAGAACCATACCAAAGTCATCCTACCTCACCCTGCAATTTGATCCCTAAACATGAGATGTGTGAAAGAAGAGGAAACTGGATGGAAGTATTCCAAGAATTTGATCTAGATATATAACTTGCTAAATTGATTAAGGGACAAGGGTTATACAAACTGGCAGTTGAAGCCCAGGACCAAGTAAATGAATACTCTGGATGGGAGAATGAATTGGAATTATGGTATGGTGAAGATTCATACGTCTCCCCAGGGAAAGAGAATTTGTATGAGAAATTAACTTATCTAATGCATCATGGGAATTTCCCAGAAAACCTAAACCCTAGGGAAAGGAGAGCCCTCGGGTTAAGATCCACACAATATCGCCTCATAAATTCGGTACTATTTTGTGGTAATTACGATGGATTACTTTTAATGTGTCTCGAACATGAAGATGCAGACAAAGTTCTAAAGGAGCTCCATGATGGTACTATAAGTGGAAATGTCGCAGGAAACACCACTACTCATAAAATATTGAGAGTTGGCTATTACTGGCCTACTCTGTTCAGGCACGCTCACACATACGCTAGAAACTATAAGACTTGTCAAATAAGCATGGGGAAGGAGAAGAGAGAAGTTGTCCCACTCCAACCAATGGTCGTTTCGAGGCCATTTGAGCAATGCGGGTTAGATATTATAGGATATATTACACTGATCTCTTCGAGACAACATAGATACATACTAACCTCCAGAGATAATTTCATGAAATGGGTAGAAGCCATCCCTCTGACTCATGTAAACGAAAAAGTGGTGATCCAATTCACAGAACAACAACTGATCACAATGTTCGGTGTGCCCTCCATCCTTATTTCTGATAATGCAGGTTATTTTTCTTCCACCTTATTAATAGATTTTTCCGTAGACAAAGGAATTATAATCAAATACTCTGCAAACTACTATCCACAGGGGAACGTATTCAAAGAATCAACTAATAAGAAACTAGTGAGGATATTGAAGAAAATAGTTGCAGACAACCAAAGGAATTGGCATAATTCACTTCATAATTTTTTATGGGCTAATAGACTTACAACTAAGGAAGATATAGGGAATTCCCCATACTTTCTAGTCTACGGATAGGAATCCATTCTCCCGAACGGGCTATATCTTCCATCTCTTCAACTTGCTCAAGATTCGATAGGACAACCCTCATCAATATTACAACAAAGAATTGATACCCTCCTTATGTTGGAAGAAGAGAAGGAGAAAGAAAAATCAAAGTTCATAGCTCATCAATAGATAGTGAAAAGGTGGTTTGATAAGAATAAGGCTAAGGAGAAGAATTTTGAAGTAGGAGACTTAGTCCTAAAATGGGATAGAGCAAATGAGTCGAAAGGAAAACATTCTAAGTTTTAGAATCTATGGCTCAGACCTTTCCAGGTGGCTGAGAATATTTGGGTAGGCACATATCGGCTACAAAATTTGAGGAGGGAACCTGATGCCCTCCGGTTAATGGCCAATTCCTAAAACAATATTTCCATTAATATATATATATATATATATATATATATATATATATATATATATATGTATGTATGTATGTATGTATGTATGTATGTATGTATGTATGTATGTATGTATGTGTGTGTGTATGTATGTATGTATGTATGTATGTATTTATGTATGTATGCTTATGTTTATGTTTATGTTTTCACAATGTTTGTTTTAGATAGGTCGATTGCAGAATACATTTTTGTTTTGTCTTTTGCTATTGTGATTTTGTGCTTTTGAATATTGTGTTTATCAAGACAATGGTTGACCTTAATTCATGTGATATAATGAAATTTGTTCCTAACTCATCGCTCACATACAACATAAGAAGAGCTAAGGGACCTGCGGTTGTTTTAAGAGGTTCTCTATCTAACCAACGCATATCAAAAACCTTGGAAAAGTGATGAAATATATGCTTGGTGGTCTGGTAAAACCTTAAGGTAAAGATGGTAATATGGAAAGGACTAGATGTACCTTAGAGACAGAGCTAGCAAAATTTCACCTTAACTATCTCATTTTTCAGATAACATATGTCCTCCTCTCCCACTCACTCATGGAATTATGCCAAAATAAAATAAACCATATCAAATGAGTGCACAGTATGAGAGGGTATGCAGATAAATCCACCGAGGCTATGGATGCACGTTGGAAGCGGAGCAAGGTCTGTGACGTCAAGGTGACTCTGTTGCGGCTATGGACATTTGCTGGCAGTGGAGCAACACCGTAGAAAGTGAATAAGGGTAAATAAAAGGAATAGTTCCAGTGAATGATTTTATAGACTCTTGTAAAAGGGGGCATGGGTCAGGGTTGCAGGAAATGAAGTTGGAATAAAGGTTGAAAACCCCATAGGCAAGCCCCAAACGCACCAACTAGGGAATTTCAAATGCAATGATACAAGAGGCTCTGATAAAAAAACCAGTTAAGTCCTTGACCATCATTTTGTGGCAGCCAAGCCCAAGGTAGGAACAAATATTCTACTTTCACCCAGTAAATCACCATTTGTTGAGCACTCAACACACCCTAAAAATCCTATGTCAAATTTTTAATTTTTGGGTACCACTTGATTTTTTCTCTGTCTGATTTGGCTTGATTTTTGAGACATGCATTTCTTTTCTTATTATCATTTCTCTCATTATCTATTCAATTTTGTTTGAACTTATAAAAACCCATGACTTAAAAGGCCTTAACACCTGAATAAATAATCAACAACTAAAACACTTCACCCAGCGTGCTCAAATTCGACATCGGAAGGAATTAAAATAAGGAAAATAGCCACTAGGGAAACCCCAATCACTGAGCACCGATACCAATTGACATCGAAAAAAGGAAAGTTTTGTTTGTGTCGACATCTTATATAAATATTACACTGATATTTGATTCCCCCTCAGCATCGTTAAAATACGAGGGGAGTAGACATTAACAAAGAAAGAAAAGATATCATCGATGTCTGATATCCGACACGCTTGTCGGAATCGGGGAAAAACCTTAAGGTATTGCAACAAAGATTTTGACCAAGCTAAAGATTATTCTCGATCACCAATCCTCGACGCATTTTCGGCATCAGGGATTTTTCAAGGAAGGTAATCTAAAGAAATCACTCAATAGGTTTATCGTCAATCGTTGAACCTGGATACATTTTGGAACTAACAAGATAAGTTTTGTTTTTGAACGAATAACTTAGGAAAAGTCCTGACTCTGATTGACAAACACGAATCATCAATCTTCAATACCACATGTCTTTACCTTATTAGAGAACCGTACGGTCTAGTTTTACCTCGAGTCATTCTTCGTTCCCTAGGTTTGAGTCACACCTCTGAGTCATCCTTGCCATGACAACATTGTATGGTGATATTTATTGGCATCGGAAGCTTTTACAGAACAACACCAACAAAATGTTAATAGCACATCCCCAATCCCTGAACCACCCACTGAGAGAGTGACACAATGGGACGTTTTAGCATTAGATATGATCAGATTTTGAGAATTTAAGGGGCTAATTAATACCAAATCCCACATTAGTTTCTACCTCATTCACCAATCAAAGCAGCCATTTAAAATCACCGATAGACCGCATCATCCTCACATATCCGCCAACAACCCATGATGAATTTAAGCTGTAGATATTTGGTGGAAGATCTATTTAAATTACACTCATCACCCGAATTGAATTGTTGATGCGACACAATCAGTTCTTCCCTGGTTTAAATTCTATTGATCCATTTTAAACTAAATAATTTTACGCGTAAATAAATTTAGAGCATTTGAAGAAGCAAGATGAGTAATTCAAAAGCTATAGAGATCCCACACATATCAAAATAACTAGGTTTAGCAAGCTTTACAGGTATGTGTCCAAGTCTGTGGATTTTACATTGGTCACAGTTCATATACTTTTTTATCTGGTTTTGTTATTTACACAGTCTCTAAATTTTTTTTTGAGTTGCAGGGACAATTCCACCAAGAAATCCAACCACCAGATGATCGCAGAGGGAACCGAAGCTGAAAGAACCAGAGGTAGGCAAAGTCTCATATCCAGGGGTCGCAAAACAATTGGAATACACACCAAGACCGGATCCTGTCATCAAAACATTGACAAAGAAGGTTTTCTTCCAGCCTCAGAACTTTGGAGATATAGAGGAAATCATAGGATCCAATATGGCACTCCTACACTGAGGATAAATTGTTAAAAAAATCAACCGAGAGGAATTCCCAGAATATATATGACACAATAACTCAGATGTTAGAGTGCTCAACGACGAAGTGTTACCGAACATCGGACGGTCATACCTGCATATGGTGGTGAGCATAACTCATGTTTTTCTCTGTACTAAAGTCCAGGGATGGCTCATCGACCACACAGACACACAAAAGTGTTTGATCAATGATGACAATGGTGGTTGTCTCGGAGTGTTCTTACTAATGGATGTCCAAAAGTATTACAAGCTTAGAGACCCTGAGGAGCGACTAAACACAGTTTTTGTCATGAAGTTTTACGAGTGCCACAACACCAGCTAGGTGATGGCCTCATGGTGGAGGGAAGACAAGAAATACACCAGCCAGAGCATTGTCTAGTACTCAATGAAAAATTTAAAGGAGCCATACATCTATTTGATGGCTCTCATCTGCCGATTATATGGAGAGAATGACTGCTCCAGATTTTTAGAGGCATGGATGCCCTTAGCTTACATAGTGGCCATATCCAGGAGCAGTTTCAACTCAGGAGCCATAATTTCTAAACAACTGAGAATATGTATACAACAGGCTCAGATGTCGAAGGAGAGAGACATACCAGGTTTTTACATGGCTTCATATTTGCTTGATGTCATGTGCGCCAGAAATATTTTCGTCGGCATGAATCTGAGATGGCATGACGCAGAGCTCATGGTCCATGTTTATTTTAGCATCTTATGGGAGAACAGGTATAAAAATTATTACTCCCTCATATGCGATGAATTCATTGCAAAAAATTATTTCATTATTTTTAAGAAACAATGCCCAAGACTATTGACTGTGGCCAAGAAGATGATATCACAGGTGGGCTACTAGTACTTGAACGAGGGTGGCACCTGCATCAATATGTTCGGGGCCACCAGAGAACCACATCTCTTACCAATTCATGTCCCATGCCGACTTGTAGTAGGAGAGATATGCTATCAAATCATCTTGCAAGGCTACAACGCCACCCTGGTTAAGGACAAGAAGAGGGCATTCATTCCTTATGGTTTCCATGTAGGTTTCTACTTGGTTAAAGATACAGCTCAAGCCAAACAAGAAGGGCTGAGCTAGATCGAGTTTAGGTTCTATAAATTCCAGTTCCACAAGCATGATCCAAAGAGCCCGATCTTGCAACACACTTCACAAGTGTCATCCTATTGGTCGTACGTCCATGACAAATTTGAAGATGAAGTATTCACGGAAAATGTCCAGGAATGGGACGAGGTGGTAGAAAGGATGGTAGACCCTAAAATGAATAGGTTCAGGGCCATGAGAATGGATCAACATAATATGACCATAGAGAAATCGTCTCAAGAGTCCCTCAAATCCATAGAAGAAATCAGAGCTGCAAAAGCAACATAGGTTCCCCTGGTGGCCCCAGTGCAGGATAGAGGTTTCCCTATGACACAAGACACGTGATGCAAGATGACTGATACCTCATAGGAATGGTAGGGGACCCTATCAACAACCCATATGAAATCTGGGTAGGTCCAAGCAGCCCTTACCTGATAGAAATTGATGAAATCATTGGGTTGCATAAATATAAAATTACAACACCACTGGCTAGATCACCGGTGGATGTTTCAGCTCAGCCGGAGATAGTAAGAACATCAGAGAGAGCTATTGAACCAAACTCCCTCCGTGAATTGATAAACATATATGATGAAGAAGAAATTCCAGAGGTATCCCTGGTGACTCCTGTACAGATCACAAAGGAAAAGGAGCGAGAGAAGGAATCTTCCCCGACTCCCGATGCTCAAATTCAGAGCCCTTCACAGAATGACAGGAGGTCGAAAGTATCTTAGACACTGAGCCACTCAATGTACCGTAAACTCAAAAGGATAGTCCGATGGATGAGCCAGGGTTGGGCGAACAAAAGGAGGAAGCTCCACAGCAAGAAATTGGCATCCCAACGACCGATTATCAAGTAAGTATCGAGCCTACCCCTGACGCCTTAATTTCAATCGGTACTCGAGTTCCCGATAAACAACAAATAGAATCCGGACCTTCGAAACACATGGATGAATTTCAAGAACCCAGTCCAAAACAAATATATACCATCAGGAGCCTAGGGAATATGCTCACCTGGGGAGATCAACAAATCCCTAAACCCGTGGATGAAGTCGCTGACATACATTCCATCGCTTATGATCGGAAAAGGAAATATATAGTGAAAAGAACCACTAAGAAGAGGAGTATCACTCTAGATCGCTCCATCCTCATCACCATGGAGGAAACACTGATCAACACAGAGAATTCCAAGACATCCGAAATTATCGGCGTAGGGATGGCAATCACAAATTCCACCTTCGACAGAGAGAAAATGGATGAAGAGGAGCTGGTTGTTGCTCTAAAGGAATTGGAACATTTACGACACTTGGCGAAATATTACCAGGACACCACACATGTCGCGGTGCTCCTAAGGAGCGAATTATAGGAGACCTACAACAAGTTTATAGATGAACGACACCTATTCACTGCAAGGATATTCGAGCTTCAAGAAGACACCCTCATGGAACTAGAAACGTGAAAGGATATGAAGAGGTGGTATGAGAAATCACACCAAGCCGTGGAAAGGATTGACTATATCAGTGCGGTGCAATAGGGCTGAGACACCGAAGAGCATGACATACGGGTGCTAAGGGAAATGGGTGTCGAATATTGAGTTAAAATGGCTCAGGAACCTCATCGGGCAATCCAAGAGAAATGGGCCAAGTGAGATAAAAGTTTGACCAAGATCAACCGGGTAATGAGAGACATCGACCTCCCCAAATTCGGCATACCCGATGAATTTTTCAACTTGCGCGACATAGTCAAATCGAACACTGAACAAGACTCCTCATGGGATGAGGAAATAAAAAAGGTGGAATACATGGCGCCATGACAAGTGCAGAAGTTCATGGAGCACCCGATCAAAGATCGAGCCATGTTGCAACAGTTAAGTGCTAGAATAGTCAAATATCAAGCATAGGTAGTAGAGATAAGAGAGATTATTTTGGCCCCAATGGAACAACATAGATTCTCATATGCTAACAAATGTGAGGATCTCTTCATCAAGTGGTCAGATTATGAGAAGATTCATCCACTCAAGTGATATCATTTGATGACTCTTTGAACATTGATAGAATAAAGTGCCATGTGGTGATTTTTTCTTTTACTTAGCTACACTTTAATAGTTATTTTTAGTTAATAGTATGTTATAAGTAGGAGGATCGACCTGCTAGAAAGGGGTCAATGGTTGTTGCAAATACCCTCTTTTTTGGATTTGTAAAGAACTATTTCGGATCTGTCTTAATTGAGAAGTCGTGTTCAAGACCAGAGTCAAATTTGTGTTTTTTTCATCAAAAGTGTGCATGATTGGATGTGGAGAAGAATTATTTCCGATTTCATCTCATTAATGGATGCTGTAACGAGTAAGAGTTTCTAAAACTGTTGATAAGTCATCTGATTCAATGTTTTATAGTTCTTATCCTTAATGATGAAAGTAAATCGTTGTGTTAATATGTGATTGATGTTTAGGGTTAAGGAAACTATTTTTCTTTCCATCGTTTATTGCATGCATATTTTCTTCTGATAAATTGTGTCTCAGTCAATAATTTGAACACCAACAAGTTAATGTATTAGTACTAGGCCTGTGGTAGAGAATCATTGTCTGCATGCTAGAGTGAAAGGGTTATCCCAAGCTCAGCCTTCTCCAGTATTTAAGTTTTCCCACCTTGTTACCCAGTTGGTTTATACCGACTCTTATATTGTATCAGTCCCACATATAAGAGAAAATAAAAAAAGGATAATATCTGATCTAAAGGAGAATCTTTCACCAAAAAATGTAAATCCCATCGATTATTTGCCTGGATCGCAAGATCTGGAGAACCATTCCACTATTAAACGTTGCAGAGTCTAATTGGGCCTCAGTGGCAGGTTTTGTTCCTACTATTGAGTTAAAGGGATTTAGGACCCCTCAACACCATGGTATATGCACTTCATAAATTCAAGAATTATCTACTGGGTAAACAATTTAAATTTTTCACATATCATTTTTCCCTCAAATATCTAGTTAACAAGCCACTATTGGGGGGGAGGATCTGTAGATGGTAATTATTATTCCAAGAATTTTATTTTGAAGTAATAGCCAAACCATGGAAGATGAATGCATGACCTGATCACCTATCAAGGGTAACCAATGGAGAATAACCTACTAACTTGGAAGACAACTTCCCTGATGCACAATTATTTTTATTACAAGTATTTGATGAATACTTCATTGATATTATTGAATACTTAAGTATAGGAGTTGCACCATAGGAATTTAGTACTGCAAAGAAGAAAAACCTGGTAGTTAGGGATACAAACTATCAAATCATTGTAGCTCATTTATACAATATGGGCGCAGATAAAATTTTGAGAAGGTTTGTATTAGAACATGAACGAACCAGGGTTTTAACAAAATCTCATGAAGGTATAGTTGGATGAAACTATGCAGTAAAAACTACCATGTAGAAGGTATTGTGCATAGGATTATGGTGGCCAACAGTTCATAAAGATACCAAGGAATATTTTCATAACTGTGATGTCTTTCAGAGGATTGGAAAACCCAACATAAGGGATGAGATACCCCTAAGACCACAAGTGACTCTATAGGTATTTGATAAATGGGAAATACATTTTTTCGGACCTATTAACCCATCCATGAGAAGGCCAGGAGCTAGATATATCATTACTACGACTGAATATTTAACCAAATGGGAAGCAACAGTACCAGTCAAAGATTGCATTGCAGAAACAACATCGCACTTCTTATTTGAGCAAGTGATCACCAGATTTGGATGTCCCAGGATTTTGATGAGTGATCAACGAACTCATTTTATTAATAATAACATCAATATTGTGACTAAGGATTTTGAGGTCTATCACTAGAAGAGTACACCATAACATCCTCGGGAAAATGGGACAGTAGAAGATTTCAATAAGATTTTGGAAAATTCTTTGCCTAATATATGCAATTTCAACAAGGATTATTGGGACTTGAAAATACCAGCAATACTATGGGAATATAGGACCACATGCAATAAGTTAATAGCAAATAAACCATTTATATTGGTGTATGGACATGATATAATTTTTGGCACCCAGTCTGTGCATAGAAATAATTAACAACATGATAGAAAGAGGTGCAATACATGAGAGGTTAAGACAACTAATGGAAATGGAAGAGGACAAGATTCTAGAAGGAATTCACCAAGAAGTACAAAAAAAAAGGGACAAAGCCTGGCATGAAAAACACATTAAAAAGAAAAGATTTAAGGAGGGAGACCTAGTTCTTCTCTATGAAAACAAGTTTTGCAACACCATGGTAAGTTCATAATTCATTGGATACGACCATATGAAGTAAATAATGTCACAGATGGGGGATCTGTACAACTATAGGATTTTGGAGGAACATAATTGAAAGGAATGGTCAAGGGTAGTCGACTGAAATTGTACAGGGACAGTTGACCTAATAACACTTAAAAGTGACAACGGAGTAAGAAAACCATGTATATAGTGTACTATAGTAGATATTAGGAAAAGAAACTGATAAAAAGAAATAAAAAATAAAAAAAGAGGCAGAAGTTGGTTAAACAACAGGAAAAGTGGGAAAAAAGTGATGAGCAACAATTACAGTGACAACATAAATAGACAACACGTAGGAAAAATTGGATTCGACACAAATGCATGGAAAAAAGTGAAAAACAATTATGATTGGATCTATAAAGTGCGGAAAGCACGTGTTATCTCAAAACTTAGTATTTTTTAGCGTAGAGAAAGATACAAGTGTGTTCCCTAGGTATAATTGTGCAAAGAAGAGAGCAATTGTTCGATCGGACAAAACATGAAGCCACCAAAGTTTGTCACTCTAGGGAAGTGCGTAGGATATGGAGAGGTGGTACGAGAAAGAACACCAAGTTGTCGAAAGGATCGACCATATTACCGTGGTGCAACAGGGTTGAGACACTGAAGAGCATGACATCCAGGTGCTAAGGGAAAACAACATTGACCGCATAAGGAAATCGGTCAAATATTGGGTTAAAATGGCTCAGGAACCTCATCAGGCAATCCAAGAGAAATGGGATGAGTGAGAGAAAAGTTGGACCAAGATCAACCGGGTAATGAGAGACATCGGTCTCCCTGAATTCGACATACCCGATGACTTTGTCGACTTACGCGACATAGTCAAATCGCATGCTGAACAAGACTCATCATGGGATGAGGAAATAACAAAGGTGGAATACATGGTGCTAGGATAGGTGCAGAAGTTCATGGAGCACCCGATCAAATCTCTAGCCATGTTGCAATAATTAAGTACTAGAATAGTCAAATATCGGGCATAGGAAGTAAAGATAAGAGATATTATTTCGGCCCTAATGGAACAACATAGATTATCATATGCTAACACATGCGAGGATCTCTTCATCAAGTGGTCAGAGTACGATAATATTGATCCACTCAAGTGAGATCATTTGATGACTCTATGAAGACTGATAGAAAATAGTGCCATGTGGTGAATTTTGTTTTACTTAGCTACACTTTAATAGTTATTTTTAGTTAATAGTATGTTATAAATAGGAGGATCGACCTGCTAGCAAGGGGTCGATGGTTGTTGCAAAGAACCTCTTTTTTGGATTTGTAAAGAACTATTCAGAGCTTCCTTAATTGAGAATTCTTGTTTAGGACTAGAGACAAGTTTGTGTTTTTTTCATCAAAAGTGTGTATGATTGGATGTGGAGAAGAATTATTTCCGATTTCATCTCATGAATGGATGTTGTAATGAGAAAGAGCTTCTAAATCTATTGATAAGTCATCTGATTCAATGTTCATAAGAGGAAAAAGGAATAAAAAAATAGAAAAAGAAGAAAAATAAAAAAAAGAGGCAGAAGTTGGTTAAACAACAGGAAAACTGGGAAAAACGTCATGCGCAACATTTACAGGGACAACATAAAAATAAAACATGTAGAAAAAATTGGATTCAACACAAATGCATGGAAAAAGTGAAAAACGATTATGATTGGGTCTATAAAGTGTGGAAAGCAAGCGTTATCTCAAAACTTAGCGATTTTTTAGCACAAAGCAAGATACACGTGTGTGCCCTAGGTATAAGTGTGCGAAGAAGAGAGAAATTGTTCGATCAGACAAAAAATTACACCACCAAATTTTTGCACTCTAGGGAAGTACATACGGGTTACTCGACAGATCCATAGGAGGAAGGAAAGGATGGTGGAGCCTGAGAACATCATCGAGTTCGAATATGTCACCATGTTTGAGATAGAATCAATCAACCCCAAAATGGTTGAGGAGGAAACATCGACAATGACACAAGGGGAGGTAGGGAAGAGTTATGGGATGCGAAATGGAATTACAAACCCTAATCCAAAAACAATAGCTAAAACTAATGAATTAAAGGGTTAGCAACAAGGTTGTGCTGAAGAGGAGGTGTTGGTTGAGGAAATAACCGACCAAATAGAATCCGAGGGGGAAGGATATAACACAGAAACAATAGAAGAAGGCCCTTCTGGCGTAGCGAAGAAAAGGAAGGCGTAGGACGTCACAAAAATTACACTTCCCTACCTCCCAGATGCAATGGTAACTGTGGACGACATGTTAAGAAAAGTACCTAAACTAAGGTAATTGAACCACGATGCAACATGATTCCTAGATTTGGCCGAGGAATCCTACCTAGTGAACACAAGGGAAATTGGACCCCTAGGAAAACCAATCATGGAGCTCACGCATTGTATAACGAGGCTTTGAAAATCTAGGATAATGAACCTCCTAGACATATCACACTTTGGGTGTGGTCAAAATGTTTTCCTTTGCGTCAAATATTTTCTATCCTAGGTACATTGCGGAATCCTTTGGATGGATAGGCCAGTACATCTTTATGTGGCATTGAACACCAAAATTATGGGATTACCTACAATAGGCGCCCAACCCGAGGAGTACTTGGACAACAAAGTGAATGAGAAGGATATTGCTAAGATATTCAAAGCACAATTTGGCACCAACAGAGGAAACAAGGGAATTGTGCTTAGGGATCTCAATGATAACACGACAAGGTTAACCAACAAGCTCATGGCTTGCAAAATGTTGAGGAAGTGTAGAAACTAATATGCTCCAGCATGAGTCATCACAGTCTCTGCACAATGCACAAAGGGAGTAATGTTCAGTTGGGTGTTCCACCTCTTGAACCAATTCTTGATCGATTGCAGAGATGCATAGGATAATGGAACTAAGTTGCATTATTCTTGGCTCATCATTCTCATAGATTTGGAAGGATGGAAGGAGCCAAAATATGAATCCCTCTGGCATGCCAAGGACAATAAAAATCAATAGAAAAATAAAACAGTGTTCGTGATACTACTATAAGAGATACAACAACACACACCCAATGTGTGGAACATTCTTGTGGAGGTGGTGCAAGAAACTAAAGGGATATCTAGTTTGAAGGGATCTAGGCACCACATGTGGATCCATGCTACAAGGGATCCAAAGAAAGAATGGCTAGAGATGAAATACTACATCATAATGGAAGAGATTGACTGGATAATCAAATATTGGCTAGTGCAGTGGAAGATTCTAGTAGCAAAAGTAGCAACAAGGCCAACCACAACGTAATCAACCAAACCTAAAAGGAAATCTGAAGTAGGTCCTTCAGCAAAAAAAAAATCCCAATTGATAATACTAGGAAGGCTGCAGTAGGCACCTGGGCATAGGGAAGAAGTGTAGTGCCAAAGATACCAAGGAGGACAACAATGATGGCTAGGATGGACATTCAGTAGGATTCCAAAAAGGGGGACACATCTTAGGATGGTAAGGAAAGGGAACAAGAAATGACGAGTGGGGTGTATCCCTCATAGAAAAATAGAAAGACAACGTAGGTAGAGGAGACATGAAAAAGGATGAAGTACAACAAAGAGGACCCAATCATCACCTTGACAGAGGATGATGTCGAGTTCATGGAAGACAAGTTCCATGACAGGGTTGAAGAGGTGGTCCGCGTTGCAGAAGCACAAAGAGAAGAGATCATGGAAAAACTCATAGAATTCCATGAAACTATACAATAATAACAAATTCTTGTAGTACCATAGGATACAATGCAACCACATGAAAATTCACAGCGACCCCTGCGTAGAAAGAATAATATAAGACAATTCAACTTGTAGTGCAAGGTAAGGATACATTCACAATCACATGGAAAATGGTCAGAATTGATCAAGAGACTGCACCGAAACCTATGGGGTACATTGACCATTTTGAATTAGTCATGGCGTAGATACCCACAAAGGCACTATACCGACTCTAGGATAGTACAATGCGGGAAGTACAATCTAGATCCCACACTGATGCCGCTAACTTGGAGGTGGGTAAGGGAGTCACATAAATGTTACAAATCACCTACGACCAGTTGACATCAGAGAAGGAGGAGGAAAAAGAACACACTGAAAAAATAGAGAAGGGGATAACAACAGTATATGACCGCATTTCAGATAGAGGACAAGCACCTGATAGAAGTACATATGAAAAATAAAGATCATTACATAGATGATTGAGGGATATAGGAAGGAAATCGAGGAACTAAAATAAAAACTTAATCCTACAGCTCCTCTTGAGGTTTGAGAGCGAAGAGAACAAGAATATGCACTCTAGATAGAGGAGATGGAAAGGGAAGCAAGGGAAGTCATAGAACTATTCAACTGAACTGCACAAATTTGGACCATTTTGGAAGAGGATGAAAAGGTCCAACAGTTGTACCAACAAGAAGAGAAAATCAGTGTTTCCATACAAGAGTTGAAGAAGCGGAAAAAATCCATGAGCATCATCGAGCGCTTGAAGGGCAGCCAGAAAATAAAGACTCTGTAGACGGAGTTAAATACAATGGAGATGAATAAGCAAGAAAAAGAAGCCCAGTTGGATCCCTCCAAGAACAAGCATCATAGATAATTTCATAGCTGGATGAAGATAAGACACGCATAGCACAGGCAAATTCAGAGAGAAAAACATTAATACACGAACAAATAACAACACATATAGTCGAAGTGCTAACAAAAAAAGTTGCACGGATGAAGGAAAAAGGAAAGGAACTAGCAGATAAGTTCCACATCTTGGAAAAGGATGTCCAAGGATCGTGCACCCCCTAAATGGCTCGAGACGAGCCACATGTCAGTGTTGGGGGCCTATTGGGTAGGCTTGGTTTGGGAAGAAAGTATATTTTCGGTGCAGACCTATTTTTGGGAGAAAGATCTGTTTTGGGAACAAGCCCATTTTTTGAGAGAAAGACCTATTTTTGGAGCACGTGCAACATGTGGCAGGAAAGAAACATGTAGAAAAAGAAGGAAAAGCAATATGTAGGAGGAAAAGAAACGTGGCATGGATGCAGAAAAACCTAACTATGTTAGGGTTACGGTTTTTGAAAAATATTATAATGGATATAATCCTATAAAGTAGTATGAATAAGGACCTAGGAGCTCTAGGTTGGGTTGTTTAGTAGGTTCAAGAGTTTAGTCCATAATTGTAAGCAATTTGTTTATGATTCTTGTAGTAGAGTTGAATAATTTATTTTTTGAGGGTCAGGTCACAGGTTGAGGAACCTAGTGTGATCTAGTTAGCCTCACATAGGGTACTTACCCTCATTTGGATTGTAATAATGAAGATGTATTTTTCACAGTGCAAGAGTTTGCAGAACAATAAATAAAAGAGAAGAGAAGTCAAATATTTGTGGATGTAGCCTCATGAGGGGGTGAACCATGGTAAACCTTGTGTGTTATAAGATTTTTAATGAATGCTTTTATTTTATGTTAATCATTAGATCGGGAATGAATGGTTAAAATAGTTATATCAACATTCATGCATATGTTTAAAGATGAATGAATTGTAGAAGTAGATGAATGATTAACAATGATAATGCATAAGGAAAAGAATTCAACCACAATCCCCACTCATTCCTAGACTACAAACACCTGAGTATTGCAGTCCCCCATAAAATCTATCTCGGGTGAGACTGCGTTCTGCACCCTATGCACAAGGTTTCCTTCTGGTTTACTAGGAGGGCCGATAGTTTTGAGGGTTTTGTCGGAAACCTGTTTGAGATCATACCTAGGTCAATAAAATAAGTAACCAACAACACTTGACATCCGTAAAAACTATCTACATCCATGAAACATATTCAACAATAGGAAAACTTCTATAGAATTAATCCCTACTAAACATCTAAACTTGGCAATGAAGTATTCTATACATATTAATCCTTTCTAATAAATTAAATGTGGCATCAAGTGGCTAGGGTAGTAATTTATTAATCATATTAAATAAATGTTAAAAATTAAACAAAGGAAACATACGCATTCATAAATGCAAGGAATTTATGAAGAATAAATCCCATTCATTGATTTGAGTGTAAGATGAAGAATATGATAACATTTTTATGTTTTTTCCATTAGATTGGAATTTTTAATTAAAAGGTTGATTAAACCATCGATTCCAATAGGGGGACAAATATCGACGTAATTATTATTATTAGGCACTGTTATTGTCTAGTTAGGATTGTTTTTCTTAATTTTCTTTCAGATCCTATTTTATAGGAATCTGTTCAAATTGTTAAATTGTATTGTATTCCTATAAATTTCTTGGTATCAGAAGCTTTTCCCAGGTTCAATTCCCTCGAGTTAAGTCGAAGAAGGCGTTGGAATAACTGCCTCACCTATGGAAATTGATCTCTATAGCACGAAAGATTTGATCTTGTGGACCCTCTTCTTTGTGATCGATCAATTTGCACCCAACACCTATGATCAAGTTTCACCCTCTCAACTGCACCTCCAACGATCTTGAAATCAATTTTCACAAGACACGAAAGAAGTCAACAATCAGTTTGTGCAGGACACCAAAGAAGTCGGGGCCTGTAAAAACAAGCTATGTCGCACTTATCTCAAAGACAAGGGGATGACGTCTCACAAAATATGCATGGGAAAGGAGGGTTGCAGTGCAAACAAAGAATTGGAACTATGACGTCAAGATCTCTTGGTAAAATTCTTCAACAATCGGTTGTTTCACCAATAAAAAAAAACAATGCTACAGGCATAGAGTTGTCAATCTCTCCACACCTCACATCAAATCTCTGATATCAAGACAAAAAATTGGAAGAAAAAGTTTGAAATATTTAGGAATCATTTAGGTGTGGAAGAGAACACATTTCTCCATTAAGGTGGAGTGTTAGCTATATAATGAAGAAATTCTAGAAATTATTATTATTAAACTTTGTTAGGCCTTTTTATTGTCTAGTTAGGATTGTTTTCCCTAATTGTCTTTCATATTCTATATTATAGGAATCTGTTCAATCTGTTGAAGTATATTTTATTCCTATAAATGTATTCTGGTGTTGTTTTCATGAATGTGAGAAATGAGATTATGAGTAGTCTCTAGTGTAAGCACCGTCACACCTGCTAGTTGCATCTCACCATTTCCATAACTTTGTCTTCCAATTTTCTATCTTAATCTTTCAAAAAAATAATTTCCATTGAAATGCTAATATAAAGAATACAAAAGAAACGACTAAAAACAACAAAAGGAATTATATGGTTAAATATCCTTTTGAATCGCATAGACTTCATACAAGCATATTTGTATCTAGTTTGAAATCTCACAATTTTGGTTCATGTAAGGATTATGTCTCACATTTTCTCGGAGCCACCACCTGTGACAAAAATTTGGTTAATTCCTACCCACTATGCCCATTCTATGTTTTCTTATTTATATAGATTAACGTGTTCTTCTAAAACTAGAGTTGATTAGAACATACATGATTGATGTGCACATGACATTGGGTTCTAGTAGGCAACGTCTAGATTAACATGTTAATCTAAAACTAAATTTGATTGAATCTAAAACTAATGTATGATATTGGGTTATAGTTGATAATTCTGGTGTGTTTTTTAATTTAAAAAAATTACACTATTCGTAAGACAAAAGGTGTGTGGAAATGCTCTATAATATTTCCAGGTTTCTAGTTTGTCATTAGATTAATTAATTGTGTGTTGAGTTAGAACTAACAACAATCACTTTATAAAAGTGGTTGATATAAGTCGATTTTAATGGTGGAAAATGACATATATCAACCATTGTTATAAAGTAAAAAGTGAAAAATAACTTATATCAACCACTATTATAAAATACTTGTTGTTAACAAATAGACCATCAATTTAATAATACATAATTAATACATTAATTAGATGAAAATATTAATGAACTAAAATAATAATGTATTAATTAATTATCATAATATAATGTACAAATGAAAGTATTAATACATAACATAAATACATTAAGGTATGTTGTAATTATGTATTAATTAAATTAAGACATTAATAGATTATTAATTAATACATTACTAAAATATTAACACATTAATAAAGCATTAATACATTATTAAAGTATTAATGCATTAATAATACATTATTAGATTAATAATTTAAAGTATTAATTAATTATATTAGTTAATTAATTAATACAATATTAACCTATTAT
>ML810633.1:182009-206929 GCA_009831015.1 Picea engelmannii | reverse complement strand
GTATATGACAACAACAACTTGGAGGAAGTGGCTTCATACAAATATCTTGGAATTTATATTCACCACAATATCAACTAGAATTATAGCATTGAGAAAATGATTATTGGGGGATGGAAAGCTTGTTATGGGCTTGAAATCAATTGTAATTCAATCGACCTTTGGATTTGGGATAAGAAAAAACTATTCTTTGAGTCTCTCATTGCACCTATTATTCTTTATGGATGTGAAGTCTGGGGTTGTATCATCTCTCGTTAATCCTAGAGAAATATAGAGAAAATAGAAAAGAATTTTATAACCTATAATCTCAAAATTAAAGGAAATACACCCTATCCCATCCTCCTCTTAGAAACAAGTCTCTCCCCCATTGAGAGCACAACTATGACTAGATGCCTAATGTATATGAACACGTTAAAAAACAAGGAATATGAGAGGCTTCCTAAAGTTGCTTCAAAATAGAGTCATAACCACCATCAACTCAAGCAAGGATGGCATAAATATGCCTAGTCTTGGATAAACTATTGGGGAATCATGGATGACACCATTTTGTAGAATAAAAAATACTATTAAAAATATCATCAAATTAAAATTTAAGGAGAAAATGTGGTGTGATAAAGAGTTAGAGGAAAAAAAAAAGTTAAGGTATTATAAGGTTGTAATCAACCCTAATCTAGAAGACCTAAATTATCTATCTGTTTTGACGAGTCTAAAGAAAAAAATAAGCATTGCTAAGATACGAAGAAATTCTCATGAGCTCCATAGTGAAATTGGGCATTGGTTAATTCCTAAAATTCCATGGGATGAAAGAGTGTGTCACCTTTGTGACACTAAGAAGGTTGAAGATGAAAAAATATTTCTCTTATATTGTCCAGCCTATACCCAGATTAGATCTCATTTTCAAAATATTTGTCACACTACCAACCTTCCTAACCTCTTAACTCAACAAAACTATGGTGATGTTGCAAAACTTCTTTTAATTCTTTTCAAGCACAGAAACAAAATTATAATCTTAAATAATCACTTACCCTCTTAAGTTCTGATAGAACAATTCGGCCTCAGTGGACATTAATCATCATCATCATCATCATCAATAAAAATACATTAATAAAATATTAATACATTAAATTTATTATTAATACTTTATTATTATTAATATGATGAGTGTTCCATATATAGAGAACATATGGTGACCATACATGAAAGGATTCATCCCTTAGATAATTAATAACTATTTATTATTATCATTTACTTATTATATATATTATTTAATAATCAATAATTATATTATTAATTATTAATATAATATAATGTCTTCCCGATGTTCTCCAGACATCAACACTCCCTCTCAACGAGGGAGAAATTCTACATCATGCCAAGCTTGTCTCTAAGGTATACAAACTTCACCCTAGACTCATGACACTTGCCTCTTAGTCTTGAGAGATGTCTCTCTCCTACTTCAACCAAGGGGAAACTCCCCCTATGGCTCTCCCTTTGAGCCAAATCACTCTCTCTGAGATAAGGCTCAGTCTAGTTCTGCATTTGATAGCACCTAAGATCTTGAGTCTTTATCATTACTTGTCAAATCACCATGAATAGGAAAAAGACCACATCGAAATCGTTCACCATAGGTACACCCATGTGAGTGAATTTCATCTTGATGATAATAGACATGTAGAAAGCACCTCAAGCACCTCGAGTCCATATTATTCCTTTTTATGATCAAGGAAGTACTATGCCTGATCCCATTTACCACAAGTACACCTTTGTGATAAATGTATCCTATCTCCCTTGGTCTACAACCCAATCTAGGAGAAGGTCTGCCTTATGTTGAAACATCAACACTCCCTCTTATCTAGGGAGGTATCTTTCCATAGTGGTACACAACTATTGTCCAATGGTACACAACCACTGTTAGTAGCACACAACTATTGTCTAGTGACACACAATCACTTCCAGTGGTACAAAACCACTATAGTAGCACACAACTATTGTCTAGAGACACACAGTCTCCACCAGTGGTACAAAATCACCATAGTAGAAAAAGGTTTGTCACACATGGTACTCTCATGTGTAATTCTATAGGATACTCCCTCTAGAAACACTAGGGTTAACTCCCCATAGTGTCTGATGTTAGGGTCAACTCGCTTGGCATGTCCTCATATTTTCTCCACAAGGGATGTTGGGATATGATCCCAAACCCACTTATCCCTTCTCGGATAAGTGTCCTCACAAATCAACTCAACTTAGTCACAGAGGAGTACGATTTGGACAATTCATGTCACACATGGAACTCCCATGTGGACTTCTAGAGGCTACTCTCTCTAGGAACACTAGGGTCAACTCCCCATAGTGTGTGATTTCAAGGTAAAGTCCCTTGACATGTCCTCATGTGATCTCCACAAGGGACGTTGGGATATAAGCCCAAACCCACTTATCCCTTCTCGGATAAGTGTCCTCACATATCAACTCTACTCAGTCACAGAGGAGTACGATCTATAGAATGTGTCAGGAAGATACAAACATCAACATTCCCTCTTAGCGAGGGAGGCATTCTCTACCACACCAAATCTATTACGGAAGTACTCGAAAATTGTCTTTGTAAGGGGTTTGGTAAGAATATCAACAACCTGCTCATATGTAGGAAGGTATTGCACCAGTACTTCCTTACTCAACACCATTTCCAATTGTTCCTTGTAGGTATCTCAACACATGCTTCACAACAATACATTGTGTCTGTCTCGACTGACTGATAAAATGGATAAGTGCACTCATTGCATAGAAATTATCTGGTCTAGTGTTAACCATATACATCAATGATCTGATTAGTTACTTGTACAGGGTCGGGTCAATCTCATCAGAATTGGAAGAAGACACACCTAGTTTCTTCAGATTCGTCATTATCGGTGTGGCCATGGGCTTACATTTCAGCATCCCAAACTTTTTCAATATCTCAACTATGTACTTCCCTTGACTCAGGAAAATCTCATCAGTTTTCTTCCACACCTATAGTCCCAAGAAGTAGTGCATCATACCAAGGTCCTTCATCTCAAACGCGAAGACCAATGCATACTTTCATTCAACAATAAGTCTCTCTGTATCGGTAATGAATAAATCGTCAACATATAGGACCAAAATCAAGGACTCACCATTAATAGTCTTGTAGTACAGGTTGGGATCATCGATACTTTTTCTGAAGCCCAAAGTCATTAGGTGTCCATCAATCCTCACATACCAAGCTCGTGGTGCCTTCTTGAGTCCATATAGGGCCTTCTTCAACCTGCACACATGAGAATCTTTCTCATGTATTGAAACCATATGGTTTCTCAATGTATACTTCTTCCTCAATCTCTCCATTCAGAAAGGTTGTCTTCACATCCATATAATGTAGTCTCCAACCCATGGATGTTGCAAGGGAAATAATTTTCCGGATAGAAATGTATTGAGAAATAGGATAAAATGTCTCCTCATAATCTATTCCCTCAACATGAGAGAATCCTCTAGAAACAAATCTCTCTTTGTGCTTCTTGATTCTCCCATGAGTTTTTTTTTTTATCTTACAGATCCACTTGGAAGTCACTACAGACTTCCCCTCATGTCTTAGAAAAATATCCCACACATCATTCTTCATGATGGATTGGTACTCCTCCATCATGGCATCTCTCCATATTGACTGACTAGATGCCTCCTCATAACAAGAAGGCTCAGAATCAATGATGTGGCGCATAGTTGCAGCATAGCACAAATATCTCTAATTTCTCTTTCTCTCTTGGAAGGTACGATGAGGAGATGCATGTCCTTCTTCCTCCTGTAGAATCCGACGATCCCATGTAGGTATCTTCTGACCTAATGCAATATCTCTAGGAACATCAACTGGAGCTACATGATCAACAAGATCAATTGGATCAATAGTCTCAATTGTCTCCCTCTGAACTGTTGGAGGGTGAGGGGGAGAAGGCACCATCTCTTCCTGTATCTCACTATCAATATCCATGTGAGATCCTATATATCTCTTGAAGGCTACCTCTTCCTCAAAGGTAACATCTCTACTCACCTCGATCTATTTCTGAACAGGGATGTAGACACAATATTCCTTTGAAGACTCATTGTACCCTAGACATTTACCCTTTCTACCTAAAGGGTCTAGCTTGGTCGTTTTCTCCTTGGGTACATGAATGTATAATGGACACCCAAATATCTTGAAGTGTCCAACCTTAGGCTTCACTTATGAACTATGTCCATACTAGAAATCTCGTGGTTCCCTCGTGGAACACATGTCTAATACATATTGACATTCCCTCACGGAAGTAATGTCTTCCAAGACATATCGAGGTTTCCTTCTGAAACCAATGTATTCCCATACATATCAAGGTTTCCTCATGAAACTAATGTTTTGGTTCATTCATATGACCGTCTGAGGCACGCCAGTATAAATTCCACATTCCCCTATACTAGTCCACACAGGACCCTCCTGGGAGAATATCTCACATTGTTGCCTCAAACATCAACACATTGACACAAGATTCATGCGATCTTGACTAAGGAGGGTTTTCCACTACTTCTCATGTCCATCTCGATCACTCACCAAATACTCATGTTGATCTAGAACACCAACAACACCCATGGCATGGATTGGAACTTACGCTTAAGGTCAAATACCCATGTAGTATTTTCCCCCATTGGTCTCCATATGGTAGCCTTCATCACCCACAAGCATTTTCCTTTCCAGGAAATTACAAAATGGCCAATTCGACATTCATGGCATAGGGGTTTTTCACTTTTCAAGTGGTTGACTCCTAGAAAATCAAGGCACCTATTGCACCAACATCGTTTCAAATCCACCCAAGTATCATGTGTCAACAAAGATCTAGGGCACACTACAATCAAATTTGAATGACCTTCTTCACATACTTTGTGGAAAGATCTCTCTTCTTATCCATATGCAGACACTAAACTACACTAGAGTGAGCCAAACTTCTCAGAGGGAGATGTACACATTGTAGATAGTATCCTAAATCTTGAAAGGAATATGTATGAGTAGAAGAGGACCACGATCATAGGTTAGTGACTTCATAATTCCCACTATTGTACCTAGATCATATGTGCATAGTTCCTCATGAATTCATTACTCTACAACACAGTATTATACAACATAGTCTTACAAAATAGAAGCATCCTCCATTTCACATGGTCTACCAATAGTTACATTCCAAACAACTGTGGAATACACTGATGATCTTCCTTAGTCAATATGGAGTCCAGTGATCACCCTTTGCTGCAATTTGCAGGTTGTCCCTCTCATCACAGACGGTATTGGTGCATCTTAGAATAGTCTAGTATCCTCGTTTGCATTGATAAAAGGAGTAGTTCATGCTTTCTCCCTCCTTTCTCTCGGTTATCATGAGATCCAATGGATAAATTACATGAATCTAGAAACTTCAAATTATGTTGGAAATTTCTTTAGGAAGATCATTTCTTTAAAAAAAATATTGAATAACCCTTTTATGCAAAAGGAACCTGACCAAGCCAACTGGTGGAGCTCTCACATATATATACGAGGCGCCATTAACTCCTCGACCTTCTGAATATGGGGAAAGAGTCTTATTTAGATTTATTTCCAAAAGGTTGTGGGTGTTCTACATAGGTTCTACACCCATTATCATTTGCATGGAATGTGATTTTCACATCTTCTTTGTAAAGTCAAAATGAAAAATCTCAGAGGTAATCAACAATGCGAGAGTCTTTAAAAAGAAAAAAAAACTCAAGCTCTTTGTAAATGGTGAGATGAACCATCACTAGTTGGGGTATATACTTGGCACCAATGACCTACAACCACACGATGCCATTGAGACTGTTCTTTCCCTTCATTTACCTCAGCATGCAGGTCCAAACCCACTTGGTGATTGTTTCAATTGACGAAAGCCATTGTGGTATTGAGAGCTGCTGTATAGAAGTTGTGCCAGAAGGAACCTCAATGTGCCATCATGGGAAGCATAAATTGAAACCATAAAAAAATGTGTTGGAACCTCAAACTCTAATGTGTGTAACCTCGTGTCGAAACCACAATTTCAGGGGGTCGAAGTATTTTGACAAAAATAAAGAAGGGGGGCCCAATGCAACAAAAAACAGACAAGTTTCCATAATCATTCGTCATAGATATTTCAATATATCAATGCTTCAGATTGTTCTTCAATTTTCTATACGACCCGATCATCCTTCTCACGAGAAAATGTTGTCTCTTCGGATTAACTTAGGTTTTTCTCTCCACTATGTGAAGAGACTTACAAAGCCTGCTCTGATACCATGTTGATTTTTCTATATAAAATGATAAAATGATGTATATATTATTATAATGATGAGTGTTCCATATATAGAGAACATATGGTGACCATACATGAAAGGATGTTTCCCTTGGATAATCAATAACTATTTATTATTATCATTTACTTATTATATATATTATTTAATAATCAATAATTATAATATTAATTATTAATCTAAGATAATGTCTCCCTGATGTTGCCCAAACATCCACAGGCACCTACCACCCTTTAAAATCTTTTTATTACTAAGAATATAAATTCATAGCCTTATCCCCAATGCATAAAACTTAACCTTATATCGAACAATATTTTTATTTCTTTGATTCAAAAATCACCCTGCACCTACCATCCATTAAAATCTCCTACCACCATTTAAAATATTTTTATTATCAAGCATATAAATTCATAGCCTTATCTCCAATGCATAAAGCTTAATGTTACATTGAACAATATTTTATTACTTTAAATCAAAAATCACCCCACACCTACCATCCTTTAAAATCTCCTACCACCCTTTAAAATCTTTTTATAATTAAGCATATAAAATCATAGCTCTATCCCAATACATAAATCTTAACTTTACATTCAACAATAGTTTTATTCCTTTAAGTCAAAAATCATCCAACACCTATGTCACATACCCATAATTTATTTATTTATTTATACATTAATATGGTATTTCTGACTAAATAAGGTGTGAGAATCTCTATTTTGGTCACACAATTTATAATTATAATAAATTGTTTGAATGCAAGCTTTATGCAATTTACTCTTATTGTTCATAACAGTTTTATGTACAAACTCATTATTGTTTTTGTTGGTCCTCAATTATAATTCTAAGGTACTAATTCTTAATTTCATCTTGCAGATCATATGCAACCTTCCATTCCCATAATTTATAATTTACATATTGACCAAACTATCATTCATATTTCATAAAGGGGGTGGGGGGGGGCTAGTTAGACTGTTGTTATAACCTTGTGTAATTTTACTCAACCTATGGTCTAATAATGGTGTATTTATCACTTCGTTGTGATAGTAATGTAGGTCGATGATGTATTAATTTGGAAGACTTCTATGAAGTTTAATAAAGGTTTAACTATACCTCTTAACCCTAACATGGTAGGGGGTCACCCTGATCCCTTTAAAAATAAACCAGACAAAAGGATGAAAGGTGAGGTTTAATGGTTACACAGTATTTATGTTTGACATAGTCCAAAATTTAAGAAACTTTGACACTTGTAAAGAAGGTGGATAGAGGTTATTAATACCATTTTTATTGTATCCCATCTCTCATTAAGACGCTTGTCCATATCCCTTCATGGCAGCCAATTCGGGTGCCAAGTGTTACTACCTTGGAATGAGAGCTGAGAGGTGATGTTTTGACCATCCTACTTCGGTTTGGATCATTTTCATTTCAGTTTTGGAAATCTTTCCGCAGAAGCTTGGGGTTCCCAACTAGTGTTTTAGCTCTCTGTTTTGAGATTCCTCCAATGTATACTTGTGAATCTTTTTATTCTATTTTCCATCGCTCTTGATTCAGTTTTGGTCATTGTTTAGGAGCCTGAATGTAACCAGTTAAAGGATTTTGGGCCTTTTTCTTTAAAATAAGTCTTGTCTACTGTTAGAGATTTTCCTTTTTACTGTAGGTGATTATTGAATCCTGAACGCATTCACTTAGTTCTTGATTTTAGTTTATATCTTAAATGTTGTCATCTCTGCTAATACCATTCTTTGTTTATATTTTATTTAATCCTGTAGTGGGTGCAAATATTACACAAATTGTTGTTGTCTCTGTTGATATCATTCTCTGTTTATATTTTGGTTGAGCCCTTAATGGAAAGCACATGTAATGGTTGCATGCCATTACACATTCTTTTTATTTGTTGTTTACTCTGTTAATATCATTTTCTATTTTATATTTTGATATAATGGACATCTATGGATACTCTAGACTAATGATGGGGCCCTTTGTTGTGAACGAGGGTACCCATTAGAACAATATGTTGGATTCTAGCTAGTCGATTTGTGCGTCTGCAAGAGTTATCATATGGGGTCAAGCTACTTCAAGTAAATTCATGCCCTTCATTTTTTATTATTTAGTAATATTTTTGGTTTCCTTTGGTAATATTTTGTTTGTTATCAGGGTTTTTATCTCGAGTTACCCTTTTTGAATGCTCATAAGTGTCACTTACTTTGACTATTTTCCTTTTTGAAATGATAAAATAGTAAGCAGATACCACTCTAATTTCGCATTTGGGAACTTGTGGATAGGTGTGGGTTATGGATCCTCAGATAAGGGAATTCACCCATAAAAAGGAACTATGGTTTCCATTATGAACCTTAACTATGGATGAGGAAAGGATACCACAATCTCTTCTCTAAATTCGTTTGGAAGGTTGTATGTGCATGGGGGTTTTGTATCCTTTTTTTTCGTTGGAGTTTAAATTATGACAGAGTTATTTCTCATGTATAATTGAGGGGTTTTTACTCTCGAAATCTCACAGAGTCTAGTCGAATAGTTTTAATTCAGTTAACTTATTTTATAATGAAATTCCATATTTATTTTTTGATTTTTTTGTGGTTGGTTCCATACTCTGCTTCCCAATATTTTGTTATCTTTTTGTTAAAGAGGGTTTCAGAAATGCCCATTTTTTTTCTTTTGTTTAAACTTATTGTTATTCTCTTCAACGATCAATAGTAAATACTCTTAACATTTTATTCATGTTCAAAGATTTAATCATGGCAACGACATTGTCGTTTAGTAATTTATCATGTTGATTGTATATATATATATATTCCTCTCTACATATTCTAGAGTTTCATTACGAAAATAGATTTACTGTCTTTGCATATATCCAATTAAGTTGTAAATACAATTCCCTCCTTGTTCTACAATACTGTTTAATTTTTTGTATTGATTATGAATAAAATCATTTTCCTCTTGTTCTATGATTATGTTTAACTTTCTATATTGGTTAAGGATAAAATCAGTTTCCCATAACAATTGCATAATAGAATGATATCATTAAAATAATAAAATTGTATCCATAAACTTTCATTTGAACAGTGAATAAAATACGAATAGAATATCCACAATTTACATCTCTATACTAAATTAATCAAAATAGATTATCCATGGAATATTGAAGTAACAATATTTCAATCTAGAACATAATGAAGGAAACAAGCTGAAATAAAAACCTGTAACTGATATTTCCTTAGGGGAAAACACACTTAAAGTGGGTTGTTCCCCCCAACCTTAGATCAGAGCTTCCACTTGTGCTGACTTTGTCACTCTCGAGCTAAATCCCGATCCAAAATCAACTAGGTCACTCCCTACAAAGTATAGGGTTCCAAGATTTATGTGAATATTTTATGTGTCATTTCAATATTTCTTAGATTTCTCATATGATCCAAAATGGCATCCCATTCTCTTGTTTTATTTCTTTTTAATATTTTCCTAGGTCTATGAAACTTGTACAAGCCTCCTGCTCATTGAACACCTGTCAAATTGATTTTTTTGTTCATTGACCAACTACCTATCTGATTATTACACATGTTCCTAAAAACCTGAGATCTTGCATCATTTCTATTAAGTTAACTCAACAAATCATCACCACTTGTCCTACTTCTAGTGTCACTTGCTGGTTTTCTTTGGATCCATGGATTTTTTCTTCTAATAGTCCCACCTTACATGTGTTTCCTCTTTCTCTTTTATTAAAAAAATAATAAAAATAAAACAATAAGTTTTGAGTTAGATCACTGGGATCAATAATATGTTGATAACAAAATAATAAAAATAAAATAATAAGTTTAAAATTTAAAATTTTGGGGTATCACATCCAAGCCCCTTGAGAACCTAACATCGTCCTCGGTGTTATTTAATTTTGATCTATATCATTCTGTAACAGAAATGGATATGATTTCTCCATATAATCTTCCATTTCCCACATAACCTCTTCGGGACTAAGGTACCTCCATTGCACCTTTACCTGTCTGATGTCTCAATTCCCTAATGTCGAGAATACAATATGGATCTACTATGAACTCACCCTCAAGTTCCACCTATATCATATTCCAATCCACAACATGAGTAGTATCATGTATATATTTCTTTAATAATGAAGGATGGAAAACATCATGTACTTCTACCGTGACAAGAAATGAAAACTTATAGGCTACAGGTCCTATTCATGCAAGCACTTCAAAGGGACCACAATATCTAGGAGATATTTTAGTATACTTGTCCAGTCTTAAAGAACTTATTTTAGGCCTTACTCTTTTATACACATGGTCTCCAATATTAAACTCTCTTGGAGTTATTTTGGAATATGCATAAATTTTTTACATGTCGTGAGCCTCTTTCAAATTTTTTTGTACCTGTTTCACTATTAGTTCCATTTCCTTTAACATTTTAGATCCTATCATTAGTATATTGACAATATTAATCCAAGAAATAGGGTATTACATTTTCTTCCATAAACAATTTCAAAAGGACTAAGTTTATCTGAAGCTTGTAAATGATTATTATATGCAAATTCAACTAAATGTAGATATTGTTCCCATTTGTTTGGCCTATCGATAACACACATTCTGAGAATATCCTCTACTATTTGATTGGTTCTTTTAGTCTTCCCATCCATCTAAGGTTGGTAAGAAATACTGAAATTTAATTGTGTCTCTAAGCCTTTAAACAAAGCTTTCCAAAATTTTCTTGTAAATTTTGTATCTCTATCTAAGATTACAGTGTTAGGAATTCCATCTAGTCAGAATATTTCCTTCATAAATATATGTGCTATGTTAATGGATTTATAAGTGGATTTAACTAGTATGAAATGTGTTGCTTTACTGAATTTATCAACAACAACCATTATAGATGTTGGATTACTGAGAGGGGGGGTGAATCAGTAATAGAGAAATTTAATCCTTTTTAACCATAAAATTCAAGTGTTAAATCAATGTAGCATTATCATCCAATAGTTTTAGAGTAAATAAACAATGAAAAAATGAGCAATCATACACATACATAGTACACCATTGTTTTATGTGGAAACCCAAAGTGGGATAAAACCACATAATTTTTTTTCTTATATGTCTTTAAGAATTACATTCATTGGAAGCACCGACTTCCTTTGTTTTCCAGTTGCAACTAGAAGGAGTCTCCAACCCCCTAGTTTCTCAAGATACAACCTGAAGGAAGCTCCAAATCCCCAATTCTCTAGATAAAACTAGAAGGAGGCTACAACCCCCTAGTTTCTCAGGCTACAACCTGAGAGAAGCTCTAACTCCCCAATTCTTTGGATACAACCAGAAGGAGGATACAATTGATCTGGATTATTTTCGGTACGAAATGAGATCGAAGATATAATAAATAAATGCACAGAGATATCATAGATATTCAATAATATAACATAAATGTATCAGAGATGAAACCATAAACATAGATATACATTAATACACGATTTCTATTAATGAAAGAAATGTATAGAGACTGTAAAAATACAGAGTGAAAGACTCGCTAGAATGGTGGCAGCTTATCTCTGAGAAGAGATGAGACGACTACTCGCATTCAGAAGAAGATGATTACAATGAGGCTCTAAAGGCCTTTTTACAATAAACAAGAATGCCAAAATTCTTAGACATCCAAAAACCTAACCCTAGGAGATGAAGCACCAAAATTCATGTGGGCCTCGTTTGGGTAAGTTAGTACATCAACTTCCCGAGGTCGTAACTTTTGCATATGATCTTCGTTTTAGGCGTATGATAGCTTGTTGGAAAGGTATCGTCAAGGAGATTCATTTTGGGTGATCCAATATGTATTCAACTATAATTTATAACCTTGATCTCGAAAAACCTTCATTTAGGCCCTCAAAATGGCCCCGGAAGTTAAAACCTACTAAAAGTAGTAAATTGTCAAAATTGCCAGAAAATTGTTTTGATCCATTCGGAAAAGGTGGGTGGCCACCGATATCCACTTGAATAAACAACCCCCTATGTTCTTTGGATACAATCAGAAGGTGTCTACAACCAACTTTCCTTGCCCCGTCCAACCGCTCTGATGTATAAGTAGAATGATGGAACCAATGTCACACTATCACTGTGAGATATAATGTTGTAAACATGTACCAATTCGATTGCACCAAACAACATGTACCAATAACCTGAACCATGCATCAACCATGCATCAACCAATACCTCAACCTGTAATCAACCTGTACCATAAACAAGTGCATCAACCATGCACCAACCTGTACCAAACAACTTGTAATCAACCTATACCATAAACAAGTGCATCAACCATGCACCAAACCTATACAAATAACCCATCACAACAATCTTTCGAAACAACCTATCACAACAACCTATCTCATCAATCTTAACAACCAAATCATATCTACTCACTAATATCATAACCAAGACAAATCTAAAAGATGTGCATCAATCAAGCATAACACAACAACTAATTATCATCACCAAGATAAATATGTGCTTCTAATAATATATCAAAACAAGTATGCTACATCATCCATAAACCATGTGTCAACAATACTACTAACAAGTGCCTCGAACCATGTACCAAGTATGTACCAGTCATGTATCAAATACACATAAACTATAACTCATCAAGATGTACCAACATCATCAACTATACACCTCATGTATGTGCCAACTCATCAACTACTTGTCTCAACCATGTACCCAACATGTACCTCAACCAAAAACCCTCATCAATTTCATCATCCAAATCTGATTTGTAACTCTGTAATAGACCTGGTGTATATGATCACATACCTACAAACCATCCTTAACTTTAACAACAAGAGACTAGCATTTTCATCAAACTTTACTTTAGTCTCACATGACTAATTTTGAATTAGTCAAAAACCCTAACTTGAAATAATCATAACTATGTACCTATAATGAATAAATACATGAAAATATTTCACAATGTTCTTTAGTGTCTTTTATGCAACTCCTCTAGGTTGCACTACTTGGAATCTCTCAAAAAAGGAGTTATAGCAAAAATGACATACCTTGTTGAATTCTTGCTTATTCTAGAGAGTAAACTTGTAGAGAATTCCCCACAAGGAATGTTTGTTGTATGGATCTGAAAATGTTACACATAATACTATAGGTTGTACTATAACCAATACATTTGGTATTAATGAATTTGGATATGTTATGAAGAAATTATGACGTTTTTACCTGAAACACCTATTTTAGACTAGTTTCAAGACTACCCTATTTTCCATGAAGTGTAACTCCAAAAATACAGTGACCCACAAGATGAAATGTTTATCACAGCTACTTGGATATGTTTCCTCAACGAACTCCCAATTTCACAGTCTGAATCATTCTAGAAAAAAAATTATTTCGAAAATGGTGAGATGACATGTAAATAACATACATTAGAAAGCATCATCAAAAGAATTTATCCTCCCTTGAATTTATTCCTTATTTACTTCACCTTCTTTCTGAAATTCACCTTAGATATCCATTGGTTACCTCAGTCACTTCTATATATTCAATATTCTCAAGTGAGATTAAAATGAGAGGGCCTTTCATCTTATTTATACTTTCATGTAGGTTCCTCAAGGGATTACCTTTTAACCATCTTAACACACTTTCCTTATTTTAGGGTTAACCCACTTCTAACCACTTGTCCACTTAGTAATTTCTCCATTAACTTTATTATTTAAATAATTTCTTTTGTATCCACTTTGATTTATAGTACACTCATAACTTCACTTTATTATTTACCTTCTAAAATCTCTTAAACCACTTTCCTTATTTTAGGGCTAACCCACTTCTAACCACTTGTCCACTTAGTAATTCCTTCATTAACTTTATTATTTAAATAATTTATTTTGTATCCACTTTGACTTATAGTACACTCATCACTTCACTTTATTATTTAAATAATTTATTCTTTGCAACCACTTTGACTACTTTGACCTTTTGGGGCTTTTAGATGACTCATGAGAGTTCTCCAACTTCACATGGCCATAACTCTCTAATCGTAAGGAGTTATGTGACGTTCCACATACCACTGTAACTAGCATGACATGTACTATCCATATAGAATAGTATTGCCTACAAATATATCAAAACACATACCATTATCCATAAAACAAAATTGGGTCCATTACCCAAACCTTTGTGCTACCATAATTTTCTATAGGAATTTCTTCAAGGGTTGACACCACTGACAACCAGCCCAATTAATCAACAATAGAATCATTTTGTTTACTACTTTTAGGAAAACTTGTTATAAAATCCATAGTTATAATTTCCCATTTCCATTCAAGAACGGGTATGGGTTGTAATAATCCAGTTGGATGTCGATGTTCCACTTTAACTTGCTGACATTCTATACACTTAGTTAAATATTCAACAGTTTCTCCTTTCATATTAGGCCAATAAAATTCACTTCTCAACATAGTAATTATTTTCTGTCAACCAAGATATCTTGAGTATGGATTTTTATGTAATTCATTTAATATTAGTAGTTTATTTTCTTCTACTTCAAGGAGATACAACCTATTTTTATACATCAATAATCCATTTTTAGAAAGTTTGAAGTCTGATTTTTCATCTTCAGTTTGTCTTTTTGTCAATTTGATTTAATATTTTGATATTGCTTTTCCTTTTCTACTGCCATCTTGACTTTTTCCTCCAAGTCAGTTTCATAATTACTTCTCTTAATAGTATAAATCATATTTTCATGTCTTCTCAAGGTGTCAACTACCTTATTTTATTTTCCCTTTATGTGTGTTATCTCAAAATCATATTCGCTCAAGAAGGCTAACCACCTTGCCTATTGAGCGTTGATATTTTGTTTATCAAATAGGTACTTTAAAGAAATATTTTTTGACATCAATAGGAATTTCTTTCCTATCAAATAATGTCGCCACATCTTTAGTGCATGTATTATTGTGACTAACTCTAAATCATGTGTTGCATGATGTCTTTCGTGATCCTTAAAATTTCTAGATTCCTAAGCAATTACATGATTATCCTGCATTAAGACTTCACCCATCCCTACAATGAATGCATCTGTTCATACGATGAAGTCCTTGTATGGATCTGTTATTTTTAGTATTGGAGTTGTTGTTAGGAGATGTTTTAATTTTTCAAAGCTTTCTTGGCATTTTTTAGACCATATAAATTTTGTTCCTTTCTTTTGTAGTGATGTTATAGGATGAACAATTTTCAAAATCCCTTCAATAAACTTCTAGTAATAACCTGTTATACTCATACATGATATGATGTCCAAAACATCCTTTGGAATTGGCCATTACATAATGGATTTTATTTTCTCAAGGTACACATCTATTCCTTCTTTGGAAATTATGTTCCCTAAATATTGAATTTTATCCTTGTAAAAATCACATTTACTAAATTTAGCATATAGTTTATGATCTCTCGAGATTTGTAGAACTATTCTTAAGTTATCTTCATGTTCTTGTTCATTATTTGAATAGATTAGTATGCCATCAATAAAGAAAATTACAAATTTATCTAAGTATTTACTTAGGATACTATTCATTAGACAGATAAATGAGGTTGGGGCATTTGTTAACCCAAATGGTATCACTACAAACTTGTAATTCCCATATCTCGTTCTAAAAGTTGTTTTGTATATATCTTCATCTTTAATTCATTCTTGATGATATCCTCCTTGTAAATAATTTTTTGAAAAGATCATTTTCCCATGTACTTGATTAAATAGATCATCTATGCGGGGTAAAAGATATTTGTTTTTAATTTCCATTTCATTAAGTTGTCGATAGTATATACATATTCGTAAGGTTCCATATTTCTTCCTCACAAGTAGTATCGGTGCTCCCCAAGGATATACACTTGGTAGAATATTCTTTTTGTCTAATAACTCTTGAAGTTGATATTTTAGTTCATTAAGATCTGAGATATTCATCTGATATGGAGCCTTTGAAGATGGCACTGCTCCTGGTAATATGTCTATGGAGAAATCTCTCTCTCTCTCTCTCTCTCTCTCTCTCTCTCTCTCTCTCTCTCTCTTAGGAGTTAATCCAATAATCTCTTGGAATACATCTTGGAATTCTTGTAACATGGGGAATTTTTTTATATCCTTTTTATTTTCTTCTTTTTCATTATCTATCATATGGATGACAAATATTTTGCATCCCTTACGAACACATCTTTTTATCTGCAAAGTTGAGATCTTCCTAATACTAATTGTTCTTGGTATTCCTTTAATATCAATAATGTTACCATTGTCACCTACATAAGTAAATTTTTTATCATAGAAGTTTAGAATTACCTTATATTTTTCTAACCAATCCATACTAATTAATACATCATATGATCCTAGTTGCAAAACATTCAAATTTGCTTGAGTTTTAAAACCATTCATATAAATTTCACAACCTTTAACAAGATTTGTAATTTTCCTTTTTGTTCCTATAGAAAGTTGTACTAGTTATGTTTTTTCAAATTTTTTTTTCTGTAATTTACAAATTTCCATTATCTTAGGTGAAATATAACTCAAACTAGCACCTAGATCAATCAAAATAGATTTTTTTTTATTATTCAACATACCTTCTACTTCCACCATGGAAACTTGATGATATGCTTCTCTATTATCCAAGCTTGCACTCATCTTTGGAGTAATCCTTGTTATTTCACCAATTGTAGTATCTTCTCAAATTGTATGTATATTGTTGTTTTTTTTCTTCCTGTGAGGACAATCTTTAAAATAATGTGGTTCACCACACTCCTAGCACTTTACTGGTTCCTTTTGGGTAGTTTCTTTGTTGCAAATGTTTTTTGGTCATGAGATTAAACTTAAGGCTCAAAGGATAATGTCAGGCATTAGGAAAGTTCAAACGAGTGTTTTAAAAGTGTTTTTTCTACCTTAGTTACATGAGAAAAAATTCTTAAATGAAATTAACAGTGTGGCAGTACAGAGGCCATATCTTGTGTCTGAGTCAAAATTGTGATATCAAATGGCATGAGAGAAAAATAGAAAAACTGTAAAACAAAGCAAGGCATCAATTACTGAAGAGTCTCACCTTGTTGCAGAAGAAGAAAAAGATAGTGTAACCTTGAATAAAGTATAAGGTACAGTAATCCACACAGCTCACAGGTCTTGATTTACGCACGGTAAATACAAAGGAAAAGTTGTTTTCTCAACAAATTACTGATGCAATATGATTATAGTAGTTATTGTACTAAATTGAAATAAAACATTTATCAAGAAAATGCTTAAAGAAATGTTGAGATATGGAAAAACAAAAGAAGTACATAAACTAGATTAAACAAAACTTGGAATCTCTGTTTGCACTTGTATTAATACTCAATAAGGATAGTTTTCTCTATTACAATCGGCAATAAGTGGCCCCTGATATATATTAAAACTATGTATTTATACAAAATTGTCTAAACTCAAAATGGTTAAACTTCTCATAATTTAGAAATAGTAAACATTTTTGAATAAGGAAACAAAATGTAAAATTTGAAGGGTTACACCAACGTTCTCCCCAGCCTCTCTGTCTACTGATAGGGACGTTTATTTTCCTCATTCTTTAGACAAGATATATCTTGTCATCTGATCTTCTTGATACCTTAACACAACGTTCTGATCATCATAGTTTGTTGCCATTTGTCCTTTCGGCTATACCAGTCATGCAATGTCACTTCCTTACTTGTTTCCTGATGTGCTTGCTTTCCCATATTCAACACATTGGACACATTTACTCACTAACTTCACCACCAACCCTGAGGGCTCAGTGTTTTCATTCACCTCAAAGGTGTATAGATTCCTCTCTACATGAGGTAAATTTTCTTGTATCCCTTTCACCCCTTGAGATATGGCTTGGAATTTCAAACTTGGATTTACTATCCATGTATTTATTTGAATGAGATCAATCTGGTTCAATTTATGAACAACCATCAGAGCTTCCTCTTTGTTGGTTCTAGAATTATATTGGTTATTTTCTATATCAATTTGTCCCAGGGCTTCATAGATGGAATTCCCTTCAAAATCAAGTATTCCTTTGTCTAGTGAAGACAATGCTTCTAGAGATGCTTCGTTTACCTCTCTGGCAAGTCTTTTTCTTTCGACCAGATTTGTTTCCCAGGCTTTTAAAATTATGTCGCCTATGGTTTTCTCAGAAAGAGACAGTTGAGGGACATCTGAGACATCATATCTTGGTACCAGTAAGACATCCTCTTGAAACTTAATCTAAGTTGAGGGAGCTTCTCTTTATTTAAAGAGGATTTTTTTAGGGAAAAATTTACTACCTGGTAACAATTTTGGATGCCTTCCACTTTTGTAAAAAGGTCCAGCTGGGATTCTTCCAATTTTTCATTTATTTCTATTGCTTGAGCCTGGAAATTTGGTATCATTACTGATGTACTTTCAGTCAACTCCACCATATATTGCAATTTTTTTATTAGTTCTACATGTTGCGTGATGAATCCTTGATTTGCCTATGAATTCCTTTGGATCTCGTCAAAGTTGACTTGGACTTGTTGAACTTGGTGTTTATCATATGCTCTGATTCGCTCAAAGTCTTGAATCACCTTGTTCTAAACAGTCTGCTTAGTTGTTTGTATTTTCTTTTGAATTTTCTCTACCAACCGGTTCCTTGTTTTAATTGCTCAGTCAGATTTTCTAAAGACCATTGATTGGCCATGGCAAAGGCACCTAATGAACCTGCCATTTCCTTAGCGAATTTTGAATCATCTCAGCCCTGTCCATCGTACACCATTCTCTATCTTTTGACTATTTCACCATCTTTCTGATGTGTTTCTCATTTAATGATGTCCCTCCTCTTCTTGCTGAAAAAGAAGTCTGAAGGAGGCATTTCTTCGGCTGAAATTGGGGTAAGATCATCTATAAGGATGACTTTGGAACTGATATTTCCAAAACTTTATTGCAACGGTGTCAATGAAATAATGGGGTTACCTATCTCTGTGGAAGGTTGTTGCTCTGTTGTATTGCTAATCAGTTTTTCTGGAGTAGAAGGAGATGTATCATGTACTTTCTTCAGAAAATCTTTAAGTCAAGCCTTCACCTATTGGCTTAGTGGAGTTTATACTGAAGTTTCTGATTCCTGTATTAAAACTTTAGTGTTCTTCGGGTTTTCCTTAGTGTCCTGCCTATTGGAGCTTCCTATTTCGAAACCCAAAGGTACAATTTCATGTGTATACGAAGTGGCTATCAAATCTCCTTGCATCACTTTCATCATGTTATTCCTTCTGTGCTTTTGAAAACTGAAAAATGGCATGTTGATCTGGAGACAAAACTTGGACTCTGTTTAGTATTTCCTCATATGACCTGGCTCCCCTGAATATTTCATCCTGTGGGCAATTCTTATGAATATAATTCTTTAATTTGTATTGAGTCAGGTGGTTTTCCACGATTTTATATGGATCATGCCTTTTAAACTCGATGTCAACCAACTTGACCTCCTCCAGAGATGCAACCTCTACCTTAGAATGATTGAAGTCTTACAATGAAAACATACCAACCTGAAGAGGGAAGGTTGGCCATACTTTTTTTGGGGCCTCTTTCAGTTCCTTTTTGATGCCCCCTATCATGGTTTGATAAGCCACTTCTCATCATACCAGCCGATCTGGTAAAAACTTTGGGAGAGCATGGTGGGGAACCGAGCACCGGAAAACCCTAATGTAAGAAAAATTTTCTTTGATGTACCAGTCTGCTATTTTGCCCAGGTTTCCCATGATTCTATCTGAAATTCGAGGGGGTGGGAAACCATATAAAGCTACATGAATGGGTACTATGACATGATGGCATATTTCGTAGAAGAAATATTTGGTCTTGTCTTTCCATAGCTTGGAGTGATAGAAGTGGATAGGCTCAACATTGGTCGGGGTCCAGCTCCGGTTCATCAACGGAAAACAAGTCATAAAGCAAATAGCATCCATGATTTATGCAAACATGTAGAAAGGGGTAGAATGTCCCTTTGATTTAGCCAGTAGTATTCAGTGATTTCCATGGCCAGATAATCTGATAATATCTTGGCCCAGTTGAAAGAGTAGCCCTCGGCCACTTCGTGCATAATTGTCACCCATGCTACCAGGAAATGAGTGGATTTCTCCTATTCGAGTAGTCTACAGAGCATTAGAGCTACGTAAATCATATGTGTATCTAACGATGTTGTGGCATAAATTCCATGAACGTCGACTCTAAATTTTTTTGGGTGCCCCCACTAGGTCTTGATTATATTTGGATAGGTTTTACCATATTATATACACTCGTGTTGTTCAAACTCCAACAGGAACACAAAATTGTGATTATATTTAAAGTTGGGGGATAGTTTATACATTAATTGTATGTGTTCTAGTCGAAAAGACCCAACAACAACCTTTTGAGAGTTGTAAATTCTCCTAGTTGAAATGTTGACATTTTCCAGGGCCCAACTTATCATGTCGTTATACGGCATGAGTCTCAGTTGTGCAGCTATTTTGTGTAGCTCTGACTAAGCTATATCCCTAAGTTTAGTTGCATAAGTTTCGCTCACTTCATCGCCTGAATCCTCTAGGCAATTTATAATCTCGTGCTCTATAATATCGAACACCTATGTCCAAGATTTCACAGTGTCAATGGCTCTCGGTGAGGTATCTGATAGAACATCCACATTCAGATTTGCACTTTCACCAGTTTCTTTAGCCATCTTCCATGGTGCCATGATATTGATAAAATCAGAACGGGGTTACCTGTTATAGGGGGATGCGTGAGCTTCTCAGTTGGCTAAACTTACTATTCTGCGAGAATGAAAATAGAATTCAAAATCAAGCATTCTTATTCACCTCAGGTGCATTGATTTGAGTACGCCTTTACTGACGGAAAATTTATTAACCTTAATGAAAAAGTATATCTTGCGATCTGCAATCCACGCTAAAAATCATTACCATTGGTTTATAATAAATTCCATTAATATCGGTGGTTCGCGATCGAGAGTTTTGGATGAAACATATTTGAAATTTCCTGAATCGTGAATCCACGAAAGGCTAATTACTAGATAATCTCATTTAAAACATTAATTAATCGTGTTTAACTTTAAGTTCTTTCGGGTATTCAGTCTTCGGTATTTTTCAAAGTAGCTCAAGATAGAATCCTCGAAACATGAAACCGCGAAATGATTAATTATCAGATAATCATTTTTAAGTTCTAATTAACGTTGTTTAAGTTTCAAGTGTTTCAGAAGTTCGAACTTCGGATATTTCAAGATGTGATGGATGGTAAAGGTTTGAACTCCGAAGTGAGAAGTTGTTAACTATATTTTAATCAAGATTAACTTAACTAATTACTATTTAATATTTCGGCATTTTGTTGCTTCGTGGATTTTCCAGTTATCTCTTTATTATATTTTCGAAAGGCCATCGCCCGTAGTGATGTGTCGAAGATGATGTCATTTTAGATGACGTGTCAATACTAGGGGGTGCCACGTGTTTCTTAGAATCATATGAATATTCATATGAAAAGGTCAGAAATAGATGCCACGTGTCAACCCAGGGGAGACTCAAAAGGTACACGTGTACGATGACTCGTGTCCTTTGAAGGTTCATGGAAAAGTGATAATGGACACTTTTTGGTTTTGGGACTTTAACTGTGAAGACCTCTCAAAACACCCGAAGCGCGAATCTTGGAAGCGACCCTTAGTGATTTTATTCTTTAACAATCAGGTGACTCCAAATCTAGGGGAAAAAGGAGATCATTCGATCAACGGGGGAACTTTATCAATGACAGATATCATGCACACCTTATGATTATTAGTAGATTTTATTTAAACCTTTGAAAGTTGATTTATGAGTTATTGTTTTGCAAAGATGAATTTCGAGAAGGTAAATTTCAAGGATTAGGATTAATATGTGTTCCAACATAGGATCCATATAGGGATTGTGCCTCCCTGCAAGGCATCAAAGAACAATAGAACAAGTGCCTTTATTGTTTAAATGGAGTCATCATTGTATTTTTGGGAAACACCTTTGGGGTAAAAGCGTACAGAGAAAAATTGGACTTCAGCCATGTCTTAGAAAATCTTCAAAACACAATCAATTATTGATCTCAAGTTAGGATATTAATAGTTTCCTTTTCTTGAAACTGAGTTTGGATTTTCTTAAGATAATCAAAACAACTTGAACTGTAGTATCATACTTTGGTTGATTTCGTCCGCATCAAGCCAAAGTAATTTTAACAATTTATTCATGGAAACCCTTGTCAGTTTAGAATGTAAATGTTACCAAAAAGAGAACTATATACCAGAGTATGTTTATAAATGTATGACAGCCTTACATATATCATAGATATTGCTTCACTTCCAGGGAGCCTGTTCAGTACCTTGGTGAAGTTATCTACATCTCCCATTGAATTTCCTTTCACCACTTCAATTAGCATTTTTGCATTTTATTGAGATGAGGGCAATCATTTCATGAATTTCCTTTCATCATCTCTTTTGGACAAAATGGGGGCAATCATTTTTATGAATTTCCTTTCACCATTTGTCTTGGACTATATGGGGGCATTCGATTTACAAATTTCCTTTCACCATCTGTCTTATATTTTTATAATTTTGAGGTGGGGGAAATCAATCTGTATGTACCATATGGGGATGGTATCTACTTAAGATTTGACAATGAAGGTCTGTCAACCATTTTTTATTATACTCTGGACCAAATATCTCCCGATCTTCAATACATCTTTTCCTATAGGGAGAAATTTATGGGGAATTTTAATTTCTAGGGATTAGGCTTGAGAAAATTTATCAGTTAAAATATGTTAGAAGAGATAAAGTTATCAGGATTAGCCTAGACATACTTTATTTTAGTTAAAATCAAAGGAATATAAAAAAATTTGCCCAATCTTGTTTTGAAGATATGATTTTAAGCTTTCTGGGTCAAGGAGAAATTATTTCTTTCTATGAAGACTCAAGGATAGGTAGCGAAGAATAGAAAAGAGTAAAATCTTGAAGATAGGCAAAATGAAATAGGGTGAGGACTCATATGGTCTGACGCAAAAATATCTCATTTCCACATTGTTCGCTTCTCGATTATACAACTTCTCTTTTTTAAGCCCTTTTTATTCTTATTTTCTTTTCTTTTTATTTCATTTTGTTTTATTTTCATTTGATTCGGAGGATTACCGATTTATACTTTTCTGATCTTTGATCAGGTGACCATATTTACATGAGTAGAACCTTGTTAATATTTGATGAGATTTCCTTTAGAATTTTATCTTGAAAAATAAGCATATAAGTTCATACCTCGGATTTCATTTACATTTTCAATCAAACCAATTATTAATTCATCACATGTTTTGCGAAAAGAAAATGTATTGAAACTGAACGTTGGATTCCGATACCTCCTTATTTATCGTCCGATAATAAGTATTTTGCAAAAAAGAAAAAATCATAAAATTCCACAGAATAGAAATTATATGCAGCATAGATCTTTTATATTTTGTTTTTATGATATTGAATAAAACTTGGTTTATTTACAACGTAGAAGTAAAATTTAAATATCCTACGAAGGAAAATGAAATTGCAAATTTAAACAAAAAACAAACCAGTATATACAATGGTAATGTGAAACACGATTATTGCATAAAATGTTTTAGATAGCGCCCATTGATACGGGCGTCAAAACTTTTTCTGTCAATATTTTCTAGTAGAAAGGAATTACTTCCCTTTGTAGCTGCAATCCTGAATGGTTCAAACCAGAGATGATAAAACTTGTCATGTTTTCCTGCATCTTATTTTCTAGCATCCCATTTTATAACTAGATCACCAGGAAGCAACTCCCTATCTTTCGCCTTTTTATCGAAAAGGGCTTTCATATTATCTTGGTATTTTTGAATTCTGTCATCAACTTTGGCCCTCTTTTGCTGGACTTCGATAATTTGGTTTATCCTCCTCGTCATTTCATTTGTCTCTTCGTTTGCGTCTTTCCCCAACTTCATTACTGGAAGATCAAGATTGATAGGGAGGACAACATCAGTACCATAAGCCATTTGGAAAGGAGACATACCTATTGATTTCCTAGTGCCGATTCGGTTTTCCCATAAGGCGTATTTCAGGTGAACGTGCCAAGCCTTCTTATTCTTCGTTAATAATTTCTTGATTATATTCATCAAACTCTTGTTGGACGATTCACCCAACCCATTTCCCCGAGGATAATAGCTTGTAGAATGTCCTAGAACAATGTTGTATTTTTTAAAAAATCTTATCATTGCCATAGATTTGAAAGCTTGGGCATTGTCCATAACAATTTTCTGGGGGCAGCCAAATATGGATAGGATGTTCTCTTCCAAAAAGTTTATAACTACCGAATCTATGGAATTCTTAGTTGGAATGGCCTCAACCCATTTAGTGAAATAATCGGTAGCAGTTAAAATCCATTTATGTTGGGTTCTTGACTGTGGGTGGATTTCTCCGATGAATTCCATGCCCCATTGTTGAAAAGGAGATTTTGTTTTGACAGGGACTAAAGGTAGTGCAGGGAGTTTTTTTTTTCTAGAGAACAATTGGCAAGGGTTGCAGGCTTTGACCTTGACATTCACATCAATAAATAATTTTTTCCAATAATATCTGG
>ML810633.1:135452-150701 GCA_009831015.1 Picea engelmannii | reverse complement strand
TGAAGTATGTTCCATTCATCAAAGATGAGACTGTCAAGATTCAGAGGTATCTGAGTGGACTGCCACCTTCCATCGGTGATAAGATTTAGTATGATGATCCTAAGACTATGGAAGAAACAATAAGAAGGGAGAAATGATTGTATGAACAACAAAGATAAAATCCTACCTTTCGGAAGTCTTGGGATGACCAGAAGAGGTTTAAGAAGGAACAGAGGTAGAAGGGAAATAAGCCTCCCTTTTTCAGAAACAGTCCTCACGGACAACCATCCTTTAGAGAGCCCAGGAAGGATAAAGTGGGTGAAAAAATGCCTAGACTTTCACCTATGGAGTGTTGTGGATGTAAAGAGTGCCATAGGTACAGAGACTGCCCCCACAGAGAAGATAAAGCGAGAATCGTCCACAATGTTTAGCAAGCTGAAATAGTGGAGGATATGGGAAGCAGGATGCCAAGGATCTACGCAGCCCTGGACAATAGGCAAGTATAATTTCAATCGCACATGATTGAAGTGGAAGGTATGATTTAGGGGCTAGACATAGTTATGTAGATCCTAGGGTGGTGGAAATTTTGCGTTTATCAAGAATCAAACTTGAGAAGTCTTGGTTAGTGTAGTTGGCCACAGGGACCAAGAGGAAGGTCACTGAATTGGTTAAGTCATGTTCAGTGGACATGAAAGGATTGAGCACTAAGGCTGAATTGAATATTCTGCCTTTAGGCTCTTATGACTGCTTAATTGGGATGGACTGGTTGGACCAACACCATGCCCTCCCGGACTATCGTAATAAGAGGTTTACATGCCTGGACGAAGAGGGAAATCGGAAAATATTCCAAGGAATTCCCAAAGCCGTGGCTGTTAGAGAAATCTCAGCCATACAGTTGAAGAAGTGTTACAGGAAAGGTTGTCAATTATTTGCAGCCCATGTGGGAGAAGCATCTAGAGATGCAGTCTCGAAGCTGGAAGACCATGAGGTACTTAAAGAGTTCAAGGACGTATTTCAAGAGGTATCTGGACTACCTCCAAAGAGGGACATCGATTTTTCTATAAATTTGATACCAGGGGCAACTCCAGTTTCGAAAACTCCTTATGGAATGAGTACGCCAGAGCTGAAAGAGTTGCAATTGCAGCTTGAAGAGATTTTGAAGAAGGGATACATTCACCCCAGCGTGTCACCTTGGGGAGCCCCAGTCCTATTCGTGAAGAAGAAAGATGGGATGTTGAGGCTATGCATTGATTTTCGACAGTTGAATAAGGTAACTTTCAAGAACCAGTATCGTGTACCGAGGATCAATGGTCTTTTTGATCAGTTGAAGGACGTGAAAATATTTTCAAAAATAGATCTCATATCTGGATATCACCAAGTGAGAATAAATGATGAGGACATCAACAAGACTTCCTTTAGAACAAGGTATGGTCATTATGAGTTCACAGTGGTGCCATTTGGATTGTCAAACACACCTATTGTTTTCATGTTCTTAATGAATGGTGTATTCAGGGACTATTTAGACAAGTTTGTCATAGTCTTTCTGGGTGACATCTTGGTGTATTCCAAGTCAGAGGAAGAGCATGAGAAACACCTAAGAATGGTGTTGCAAGTGTTGAGAGAACACTAGTTGTATTCCAAGCTGAGAAAATTCTCATTTTATCAAAGACAAATCCATTACTTGGGACATATTATTTCAGAAGAGGGGATCATTGTGGATCCTAAAAAGTTTGGGGCCATCCGAGAATGGTCAAATGTGGTAGAAGTTAGATCTTTTATGGGTCTAGCAGGCTACTACAGAAAGTTTATAGCCGAATTCTCAAATATATCTCACCCTATCACTTCCTTGCAAAGGAAGGAGAATAATTTTCAATGGACTGAAGAGTGTGAGAGTAGTTTCTAGCGATTGAAGCAGTTGTTAACCAGTGCTCCAGTCCTGAAGATTGCATATCCAAATATGGATTTCGTGGTGTGCACGAATGCATGTAAGGAGGGGCTAGGAGGAGTTCTCATCCAAGAGGGATTGGTAATTTGTTATGAATCCCGAAAACTGAAAGACCATGAAAGGAATTATGCCACTCACGATTTAGAGCTGGCAGCAATCGTCCATGCATTGAGGAAATTGAGACATTACCTCATGGGAAGGAGATTCGAATTGAGAATAGATCACAATGGTCTGAAGTATTTATTTGATTAGCCAACTTTAAACACAAGGAAAACTAGATGGCTGGAGTTTTTGTGCGAATATGACTTTTATATCAAGCATATCAAGGGTAAGGAATATAAGTTGGCTGATGCACTCAGCAGGAAAAGTGCATGAATTACATGCTACAACCATTAGCATGTACAAGACTGATATCAGGGATAGAGTTCTGGAAGCTGCAAATGTTTATTTGCAGTTCATAGATTTGGTAGCAAAGCTACAATAGCGTGAGAGACCACAGACCAAGGAAAATTACACCTTGGAAGATGATGGCTTACTTCTGTATAAAAACAGAGTGTACATACCCAATGTCCAAGAATTGAAGCTGGAAATTCTAAAAGAAATGCATAACGTGATGTATGTAGGACATCCTGGTTATTAGAAGACTGTATCAACAGTCAAAAGCCATTATTTTTGGCTGGGTATGAAGAAATAAATCACTGAATACATCGCCAAATGTATGGAGTGCTATAAATTTAAGCCTGAGCATAGGCACCCAACAGGGTTGCTGCAGCCCTTACCCATTCCTGAGTGGAAGTGTGAAGTGGTGACAATGGATTTTATTACAGGATTTCCCAGAACAAGCAAGCAGCATGATTTGATCATGGTGGTGGTGGACAAGCTTACAAAAGATGCCCATTTTATTCCACTGAAAACCACTCACAAGGCAACAGATGTTGTTGATATCTTCTTAAAAGATGTGGCACGATTGCATGGAATTCCTAAGACGATTGTGTTTGATAGGGACCCAAAATTCACCTCGAATTTCTGCAAAGGATTGTTCAAAGGATTCAAAACGAATCTGAAATTCAGTACAATGTATCATCCTGAGTCTAACGGATAGACAAAGAGGGTGAATAGAGTAATAAAAAACATACTGAGAATATATGTGATGGATAAACCATCAAGATGGGAAGACTACCTGTATTTGGTAGAATTCGCCTACAATAATGGGTATCACGCATCATTGAAGATGATCCCATTTGAAGCATTTTATGGAAGAAAGTGAAACACTCTAGTGAGCTAGGATAATCTAGCTGACAGAGCAGTAGTTGGGCCTGAGCTGCTCAAAGAGATGGAAGACCAAATGATAAGAATTAAACAGAATCTAAAAGCTGCCCAGGACAGGCAGAAAAATTATGTTGATAGTAACAGAATCCAAAGAGAATTCAAAGTGGGAGACCACGTTTTCCTGAAAGTGAAAACTAATAGGAGTTCCCTGAAGTTGGGAAGTTGCGCCAAGTTGACAACAAGATTTTGTGGGTTGTTTGAAATCCTGGAAAGGATTGGGCCAGTTGCATACATGCTTGCAGTACCTGCATCTATGATTGTACATAATGTGTTTCATGTTTCACTGCTTAAAATATATATACCTGATGCTAATCATGTTATCGATTGGAATGTGATTCAGGTGGAACCAGAAGCTGTCCTGCAAGTGCATCTTGTGCGCATATTGGACTGGAAAAGAAAACATCTCTGAAATTGAGCCATATAGCTTGTAAAGGTCCAGTGGACCTGGTAAGGTCCTGAGGACGTGACATGGGAGCACGAATATGTTATGTGGGTAGAGTACCCGCATCTTTTTGAAAATTTTGAAAAGCTTGCAGAGACAATGTAAGGTTGCACTAAGGATAGTGCAGAAATAAGGGGAGGGGGATTTTAGTGTCCCCAAGGCCAAGCCATTTGTAAATATGGGTTATGAAATGAATTTTAAATATGTGTTATAGGCTGGTGAGCCAAGTTTGTATAAGCCGGTGGGATTATGTGATTGTTAGGCCAGAGAGCCTAAGGGTTGTAGGCCAAGGGCCTGATTTTGCACCTGTATGTATGCAACACATTAATAAAATACAAACACTGTCATGTGCAGGCCGACATGATGAATGAGTGATGGGGGACTAAGCATTCATAGAGAGGGCAAGGGATTAGGGGTTGGAAGGTGGGAAAAGGGGCTAAGTGTTAAGCCTAGGGGGCTTAAGCCTTGGGAATAATTTTTTAATATTATTCCAAAAGACATGTGAATAATATGTGTTTACCCTAAGTTATTTTGGAATGACATGTGACTTCAAAATGGAAGGAACGCATGTTGAAGGAACGCATGTTGAAGGAACTCATGTAGCTCCAAGGGTGACAAGTGTCAACCTTGGTGCATGCGAATAAAACAGCCAAGATGAGCCATGAGAGGGTGCCTCCTCCATTCTACTCGACTGACTGAGTGTGAACCATATGACCTCTTCAGAGTTACCCTCGTGCATCCTCTGAAGTGGGAAAAAGGCCTGTGTTTGTTCGTAGATAGCCGTACATCCTGTTGTGAACTGTGGATTCTAAATTTATCCCTGCGTGGACAACTCGTCACGCATCTCTGAGAAGTTTGTGTGTTGATTTCGGGGATAGCCTGTGTTGAGTTATAGAAGCCGAGACACCCTCTGTCTGAGCATCGAGCCTATGCATGTATTCTTGTCTGAAGCCATATCCGTGATACCATCCGCCATTGTTAAACCTGTTGGAAAGCCTATGTTTGTTTTCCCCATTGGTTGTTGTGGCCACGCAGTGCTGGAATGCATGGGGCTTGTTGTCCAGTTGTACAACACTCTCTCTAGGTGAGAGAGGTGATTGAGGTTGGTAGAATAGGTTGTTGGCATGTAAGCGATTCTCTCTAGGTGAGAGAGTGCACAGAGGAAGGAGAGAACTCCTGGAAGGAACCCTGTAGCTGCCACAGATCTCAGAGACTTCCACTCTGGTCTGTTGTTGTAACCCAAGGCAAGGGAGGTTAGCAGTTGAAGGGATGTCTAGGTGACAGAGAAGGTGTATACTCCTGGGGTGGAACAGGCATGTGGGGAAGGAGAGTCTATGGGCAGTGAGCATGAGTGGTTCCTGGGAGAGAATTCCTTCCTTGTGACTGTGTGTTTTCCCTGTAACCTCAACCTAGCCTAGGATTCCTTTCCTTGGGGTGGATCTTAGTCCCAATTCGGGGGTGACCTACTACTGAGTTGATGAGAAGTGTGGTCTAAGTTTGGGAGGTTTGTGGAAGGCCTGCACCTGGTTGGTGGAATTACCACAGTTTCAAGATAATTATCAGCTTATGTTAAATGTTATGTTTTGCATGCCTATGATGCTTATATTTTATCATGTATTATGTTGTGTAGATGAATTATTGTTAATGCCAGGGAATATTTGTGTTAGCAGTAATTATTATATTTACTCTGAGTTTAAATGTGTTTCATTGCTTAAATGCATGTTTTATAATCCGAGAGTGAGTGTTATATTTCCACGAAGTATGGTAACATAAAAGGTGTGTTACACTTTGGTATTAGAGTGATACATCTCAAAGTGAAAGAGTGTTACAATTTGGTATCAGAATGATATAGCTCAAAGTGAAAGAGTGTTATGTAGTGATCCTACCAGGAGTCCTCGAAACCAGATTCTTACTTGTCCTTCAAAATTTTGCACCAAAATCCTTGAGTAAACATCTTCATTCTCAATGCCAAGGATATCAACGAAATCATTGGAAATGTTATGTGCTATGTTGCAGTTAAATATCCTTCTCCCATAAATTTTGGTAAGTTCTTCATATAATTTTTAGGTAAATCGTGAAGGACGAGAGGAAGGACCAAAGGAGCGTATATGGAAGCTACTTTGGAAAAAATTCTAGGGGGTGGAGGTGGTCCTTGACCACCTGCTCCTCCAGCTCCAACACCACCTCCTCCAGCAACATCCATTGGAAGTCTAGGGGATGAACTTTGGGAGTTAAAAAGAGGGTTTTAAAAAAATTCTAGGGACCAAAGTGGTGACCTTTCAACTTCTTCGGATGTAGCGAAGGAAAATCTGGAAAAAGGTTGGTCGTCTTATCGTCTAGGTTCTTTCATGTATTCTTTCTATCGAATGCCAATTTATCTGTGGTGGACTCGCCAAGTAAAAGATAAAAAGATCCTTAATTCAATATTCAATATTTGTTCACTATCAAAGATAGAATCTTACCTTGTTGTTTTCCTAGGGAAAAATAACTTCGTTTCTCCATCCCTGACAGTGGCACCAAAAAGATGTTGGTCCTGAGATTAAAATTAAGTCTCAAAGGATAATGTCAGGCATCAGGAAAGTTCAAAAGAGTTTTTAAAATGTGATTTTTCTACCTTAGTTATATGAGAAAAATTCCTTAAATGAAATTAGCAATGTGGCAGTACAAAGGTCGTATCTCGTGTCTGAGTCAAAATTGTAATATAGAATGGCATGAGAGAAAATACAAAACTGTAAAACAAAGAAAGGCATCAATTAATGAAGAGTATCACCTTGTTGTAGTAGAAGAAAAAGATGGTGTAACCTTGAATAAAGTATAAGGTACAGTAATCCACACAACTCGCATGTCTTGATTTACTCATAGTAAATATAGAGGAAATGTTGCTTGCTCAACAAATTAATGATGCAATATGATTATAGTAGTTGTTCTACTAAATTAAAATCAAACATTTATCAAGGAAATTCTTAAATAAATGTTGAGATATGGAAAAACAGAAGAATTACTTAACCCAGATTAAACAAAACTTGGAATCTTTGTCTACACTTGTATTAATACTCAATAAGGAGAGTTTTCTCTATTACAATCAGCAATAAGAAGCCCCTGATAGATCTTAAAACTACGTATTTTTACAAAATTGTCTCAAATCAAAATGGTTGGACTTCTCATAATTTAGAAATAGTAAACATTTTTTAAAAAGGCAACAAAATGTAAAATCTGAAGGGTTACACTAGTGTTCCCCTCGACCTCTTTGTCTACTGAGATGGAATTTTATTTTCCTCATTCTTTAGTCGAGATATATCTTGTCATTTGATCTTCTTGATACCTTAACACAACGTTCTGGTCATCATAGTTTGTTGCTATTTGTCCTTTCGGCTATACCAATCATGCAATGTCACTTTCTTACTTGTTTCCTGATGTGCTTGCTTTCCCATATTCAACACATAGGACACATTTACTCACTAACTTCACCACCAACCCTAAGGTATTAGTGGTTTCATTTTCCTCAAAAGTGTATAGCTTCCTCTCTACATGAGGCAACTTTTCTTGTATCCCTTTCGCCCCTTGAGATATAGCGTGCAATTTCAAACTTGGATTTACTATCCATCTATTTATTTGAATGATATCAATCTGGATGAATTTTTGAATGGCCATCAAAGCTTCTTCTTCGTTGATTGTTTGCTATATCAATTTGTCCAAGGGCTCCGGAGATGGAATTCCCTTCAAAATCAAGTAGTCCTTTGTCTAGTAAGGATAATGCTTCTAGACATGCTTTGTTTACCTCTCTGGAAATTCTTTTGCTTTTGGCCAGATTTGCTTCCCAGTCTTTTAAAATTATGTCGCCTCCGGTTTGCTCAGAAAGAGATAGTCAAGGGACATATGAAACATCATCTCTTGGTACCAGTAAGACAACCTCTTGAAACTTAATCCAAGCTGAGTAAGTTTCTCTTTCTTTAATGTGGATTTTTTTTAGGGAAAAATCTACTACCTGGTAACAATTATGGATGGCTTCCACTTTTGTAAAAAGGTCCAGCTAGGATTCTTCCATCTTTCATTTATTTATATTTCTTGAGCCTGGAAAGATGATATCTTTACTGATGTACTTTTAGTCAACTCCAACTTAGCTTGCAATTTTTTTATTAGTTCAGCATGATGGGTGATCAATCCTTGGTTTGCCTATGAATTCCTTTGGAGATCATCAAAGTTGGCTTGGAGTTGTTGAATTTGATGTTTATCATATGCTCTGATTTGCTCGAAGTCTCGATTCATCTTGTTCTGAACAGTCTACTCAGTCGTTTGTATTTTCTTTTGAAGTTTCTCTACCAACTGGTTCCTCTGTTTTAGCTACTCGGCCAGATTTTCTACAGACCACTGATTGGTCATGAAAAAGGCACCTAATGAACCTGCCATTTCCTTAGCAAATTTTAAATCATCTTGGCCCTATCCATCGTACACCATTCTCTATATTTTTACTATTGCACCATATTTCTGATGTGTTTCTCATTTAACGATGGCCCTCCTCTTCTTACTGAAAATGATGTCTGAAGGAGGCATTTCCTCGGTTGAAATTAAGGTAAGATCATCTATAAGGATGACTTCGTAACTGGGTTTTCCGAAACTTGACTGCAATAGTGTCAATGAAATAATTGGGTTACCTATCTCTATAGAAGTTTGTTTCTCTTATGTATTGGTAACCGATTTTTCTGGAGTAGAAGGAGATGTATCCTGTACTTGCTTCAGAAAAGCTTCGAGTTGATCCTTTTCCTGAGGGCCTAATGGAGTTGATACTAAAGTTTCCAATTCCTGTATTAAAACTTAGGTGTTCTTCAGGTTTTCCTCAATGTCCTACCTACCAGAGCTTTGTGTTTCAAAACCCAGAGGTACAATTTCCTATGTAGACGAAGTGGCTACCGACTCTCCTTGTATCACTTTCGGAAAGCTATTCCTTCTCTTCTTTTGAAAATTGAAGAAAATGGCATATTGATCTAGAGACAGATCGTGGACTCTGTTCAATACTTCCTCATATGACCTGGCTCCCCTGAATATTTCATCCCGTGGGGAATTCTCATGAATATACTTCTTTAAGTTGTATTGAACAAGGTGGTTTTCCACAATTTTATGTGTATCGTGCCTTTTAAACTCGATGTCAACCAACTTGACATCCTCCAGAGACAAAGCCTCTACTTTAGAATGACCAAAGTCTAACAATGAAAACATACCAACCTGAAGAGGGAAGGTTGGCCATAAATGTTTTTGGGCCTCTCGGTTTGATAAGCCACTTCTCAGCATAAAAGACAATCTGGTAAAAACTTCGAGAGAGCATGAGGGGGGACTGAGCACCTGAAAACCCTGATGTAAGAAAAATTTTCTTCGATGTACTAGTCTTCTATTTTGCCCAAGTTTACTATGATTCTATCTTAAATCCGAGAGGGTGGGAAACCATATAAAGCTACATGAACAGGTACTATGACATGATGGAAAATTTTGTAGAAGAAATATTTGGCCTTGTCTTCCTACAACTTAGAGTGATAGAAGTGGATAGGCTTAGCACTAGTTGGGTTCCAGCTCCAGTTCATCAACGCAAAAGGAGTCATAAATAAAATAGCATCCATGATATATGAAGACATGTAAAAAGGGGAAGACTGTCCCTTTGATTTAGCCAGCTGGTATTCAGTGATTTCCTTGGCCAGGTTATCTCATAATATCTTGGCCCAGTTGAAAGAGTATCCCTCGGCCACTTCGTGCATACTCGACACCCAGGCTACTGGGAAATGAGTGGATTTCTTCTTTCCGAATAGTCTACAGAGCACCATAGCTATGTAAATCATATGGGTATCTAACGACATTGTGGCATAAATGCCATGAACATCGGCTCTGACTTTTTCTGGGTGCCCCCACCAGGTCTTGATTATATATGGATAGGTTTTATCATATTGTATACACTCGTGTTGTTTAAACTCCAACATGAAGTGACATTGTGATTATATTTAAAGTTGGGGGATAACTTATACATTAATTCTATGTGTTCTGGTCGAAAATACCTAACAAGAACCTTTTGAGAGTTGTAAATTCTCCTGGTTGAAATATCGATGTTTTCCAAGGCCCAGCTTATCATGTCGTTATACGGCATTAGTCTCGGTTGCACAACTATTTTGTGTAGCTCTGACTGAGTTATATCCGTGAGTTTAGTTGCATGAGTTTTTCTCACTTCATTGCCTGAATCCTCTGGGCAATTTATAATCTCATGCTCTAGAATATCGAACACCTGTGTCTAAGATTTCACAGTGTTAATGGCTCTTGGTGAGGTATCTAACAGAACATCTACATTTGGATTTGCACTTTCACCAGCTTCTTTAGACATCTTCCATGGTGCCATGATATTGATAAAATCAAAATGTGATTACATGTTATAGGGGGATGTGTGAGATTCTCAGTTGGATAAACTTACTATTCCGCTTGAATCAAAATAGAATTCAAAATCAAGCATTCTTATTCACCTTAGGCGCATTGATTTGAGTACGCCTTTACTGACGACAAATTTATTAACCTTAATGAAAAATTATATATGGTGATTTGTAATCCACGCTAAAAATCATTACCATTGGTTTATGATAAATGCCATTAATATTAGTGGTTCGCGATCCAGCGTTTTGGATGAAACAGATTTGAAATTTCTCGAATCGTGAATCCGCGAAAGGTTAATTTCTAGATAATCTCATTTAAAATATTAATTAATCGTGTTTAACTTTAAGTGCTTTCGGGTATTCGGTCTTTGGGATTTTTCAAATTAGCTCAAGATAGAATCCCCAAGACTCAAAACCACGAAATGATTAATTATCAGATAATCTTTTTTAAGTTCTAATTAACCCTGTTTAAGTTTCAAGCAGGGATGATTTTAAGGATGGAAATTTATTTTAAAATGTAGAAACCTTGGTGAATGTTACTAATCCTTCATATGCAAACTATAAATGTTTGGCGATATTTTTGTAAAAATATTCAAATTTCTAAGGATTTTATATAGTTTTTATAAAATTTTGGTGATTTTTAAGGTAAAATAATTTTATCCTATAGAATTTGGGCGAATCATTTTTAAAATAGAGAATCTCTTTTTTGGAAAAACCATGGAAAATTAGTCCATGAGCAAAATTTAGCCCCTAAAATCATCCTTGGTTTCAAGTGTTTCGAAAGTTCAGACTTCGAAGATTTCAGGAAGTGATGGACAGTAAAGGTCCGAACTCCGAAGTGCGAAGTTGTTAAGTACCTTTTAATCAATATTAACTTAACTAATTACGATTTAATATTTTGGCATTTTGTTGCTTCGTGGATATGCAAGTTAGCTCTTTATTATATTTCCAAAAGGCCATCACCCGTAGTGACGTATCAAAGATCATGTCATTTTATATGATGTGTCGAGACCAGGGGGTGCCACACGTTGCTTAGACTGGTATGAATCTTCAAATGAAAAGGTCAAAAATAGATGCCATGTGTCAACCCAGGGGAGACTCAAAATTTACACGTGTACCATGACTCATGTCCTTCGAAGGTTCATGGAAAAGTGATAACAACCACTTTTGGGTTTCATGAATTTAACTGTGAAGACCTATCGAAACACCTGAAGCGCGAAGCTCCGAAGCGACCCTTAGTGATTTGATTCTTTAACAATCAGGCGGCTCCAAAACTCGGGGAAAAAGGAGATTCTTCGAACAATGAGGTAACTTTATCAACGAAGGATATCATGTGCACCTTATGATTAGTAGTAGATTTGATTTAAACCTTTGAAATCTAATTTCTAAGTTATTGTTTAGAAAATATGAAATTCAAGAAAGTAATTTCAAGGCTTAGGATTAATATGTGTTCCAACACTCAACATAGTAATTATTTTCTATCAACCAAGATGTCTTGAGTATGGATTTTTATGTAATTCATTTAACATTAGTAGTTTATTTTCTTCTACTTCAGGGAGATACAACCTATTTTTATAAAGCAATAATCCATTTTTAGAAAGTTTGAAGTCTAATTTTTCATCTTCAGTTTGTTTTTTTTGTCGATTTGATTTAATATTTTGATATTATTTTTCCTTTTCTTTTGCCATCTTGACTTTTTCCTCTAAGTCAGTTTCATAATTGCTTCTCTTAACAGTATAAATCATATTTTCATGTCTTCTCAAGGTGTCAACTACCTTATTTTATTTTCCCTTTATGTGTCTTATCTCAAAATCATATTCGCTCAAGAAGGCTAACCACCTTGCCTATTGAGCATTGACATTTTGTTTATCAAATAGGTACTTTAAAGAAACATGAATTTTTGTCCTCTCAAATAATTTCCCCACATATTTAGTTCATGTATTATTGTGACTAAATATAAATCATGTGTTACATGATGTCTTTCGTGATCCTTAAGATTTCTAGATTCGTAAGAAATGACATGATTATCCTGCATTAAGACTTCACCCATACCTACAATGCATGCATTTGTTCATACAACAAAGTCCTTGTATGGATCTACTATTTTTAGTATTGGAGTTGTTGTTAAGAGATGTTTTAATTTTTCAAATCTTTCTTGGCATTTTTCAGACCATATAAATTTTGTTCCTTTCTTTTGTAGTGATGTTATAGGATGAACAATTTTCAAAATCCCTTCAATAAACTTCTAGTAATAACCTGTTATACCCATACATGATCTGATGTCCAAAAAATCCTTTGGAATTGGCCATTACATAATGGAATTTATTTTCTTAGGGTCCACATCTATTCCTTCTTTGGAAATTGTGTTCCCTAAATATTGAATTTTATCCTTGTAAAAATCACATTTACTAAATTTAGCATATAGCTTATGATCTCTCAATATTTGTAGAACTATTCTTAAGTTCTCTTCATGCTCTTGTTCATTATTTGAGTAGATTAGTATGTCATTGATAAAGAAAATTAATACAAATTTATCTAAGTATTTACTTAGGATACTATTCATTAGACAGATAAATGAGGTTGGGGCGCTTGTTAACCCAAAGGGTATCACTACAAACTTGTAATTCCCATATCTCATTCTAAAAGTTGTTTTTTATATATCTTCATATTTAATTCATTCTTGATGATATCCTCCTTGTATATTGATTTTTGAAAAGATCATTTTCCCATGTACTTGATTGAATAGATCATCTATGAGGGGTAAAAGGTATATGTTTTTAATTGTCATTTTATTAATTTGTCGATAGTTTATACATAGTCGTAAGGTTCCATCTTTCTTCATGAAAAGTAGTATCAATGCTCCCAAATGATATATACTTGGTAGAATATAATTTGTGTTTAATAACTCTTGAATTTGATATTTTAGTTCATTAAGATCCAAGATATTCATCTGATATGGATCCTTTGAAGATGGCACCGCTCCTAGTAATAAGTCTATGAAGAAATCTCTCTCTCTCTCTCTCTCTCTCTCTCTCTCTCTTAGGAGGTAATCCAAGAATCTCTTGGAATACATCTTGGAATTCATGTAGCATGGGGAATTTTTTTATATCCTTTTTATTTTCTTCTTTTTCATTATCTATCATATGGATGATAAATAGTTTGCATCCCTTAGGAACACATCTTTTTATCTGCAAATTTGAGATCTTCCTAATACTAATGGTTCTTGGTATTCCTTTAATATCAATAATGTTTCCATTGTCACCTACATAAGTAAATCTTTTATCATAGAAGTTTAGAATTACCTTATATTTTTATAACCGGTCCATACTAATTAATACATCATATGATCCTAGTTGAAAAACATTCAAATTTGCTTAAAACCATTCATATAAATTTCACAACCTTTAACAAGATTTGTAATTTTCCTTTTTGTTCCTATAGCAAGTTGTACTAGCTATGTTTTTTCAAAATTTTTCTTTCTGTAATTTATAAATTTCCATTATCTTAGGTGAAATATAACTCAAACTAGCACCTGGATCAATCAGAATAGAAATTGTTTGATTATTCAACATACCTTCTACTTCCACCATGGAAGCTTGATGATTTTCTTCTCTATTCTCCAAGCTTGCACTCATCTTTGGAGTACTCCTTGTTATTTCACCAATTGTAGTATCTTCTCAAACTGTATGTATATTGTTGTTGTTTTTCTTCCTGTGAGGACAATCTTTAAAATAATGTGGTTCACCACACTCCCAACACTTTACTGGTTCCTTTTGGGTAGTTTCTTTGTTACAAAAAGTTGTTTGTTTCGCATTTATATTATCATATGGGTTATAAGGCTAATTATTTATGTAGTTAATTTCCCTAAAAAATGTTTGGAGTGTTCTTATTGAAAACATTTCCTTCTTTTCTTTGTGGATCAAACCTTTCAAATTTCTTACCTTTCCAATTTTTATCATTTTCATTTCTCGTTTTATATTGTTCAAAGCATAGTTTATCTTTACACATAGATTCTTCTAAAGTCCTAGGATTGTGAAATTCAATCCTATGTTTATGTGAGGCAGGTAAACAACTCAAGAAGCGTTGTATCTTTGATTTTCCATCCAAAATATACAATACATAGGGTAATAATCTTAGAAATTTACTGCAAAAGTATTTCATGGTTAAATTTCCCAATTTCATTTCATAAAATTATTTAGCCTTACCTTCATAATAGTTTTTTGATAGGTATTGTTACGTAAAGTATCTTTTAAAAGTATTCCAAGTGATTTTACATTCCTTGATATTTTTTACTCTTTTTATATCTTTCCACAAAATATCTTCCTTCTCAGTCTGATTATAGATGGGCAATCTTTCTTTAAGTTCACTTGAACAATTATATATCTAAAAGCATTTTTTCATTCCATAAAGACAAGATTCTTCCTATTCTTGAGTCTCAATATCACCATTAAATATTGGAGGTTTTATCTTTTTAAATTCTCCCATGATTTCCCCATGATGCTTATGTTTCTTTTTAGTTCTTTGTTCCATTTTAGCGTTGTCATCACTGGAAGTTTTGGTTTCGTTAAAAATAGAATATGTCATTGATTCGGTATGTTAAAATTTCCTAGGGTTCTTCTTATGTAGATAAGTTTTAGAATTACTGAAAAAAATCGCTTTATTCTTGTACGAGTTTTATTTACACAATTTATCTAAAAACTATTGCATTAAGTTCTTATTGTGTCTTTATAATTCATTCATTATCAATATTAATAGTTTTCAATTCTTCTTTAAGACCATGTATAGTCTGAATTAATTCATATTATCTATTATCCCTACTTTCATTCAAATTAACACATATATTTCCTTCACCAATATTTCCTTGTTCAGGATTTTCTGGTTCAATTTGATGTACCCTTCTTCAGGTAGAATAGGTACTTTTGTCATCTTTCATGCAAATCAAAATCTTCTTCCTAGTGGTAAGAAGAAATATGACAATAATAAATTAGTCTTCATGGTTAAGATCATAAGGCCAAGTGTGGTTCCTAAAGCTATGTTACCATTATGTCACATACACATAAAAAGAATATATATATATATATATATATATATATATATATATATATATATATATATATATATATATATATATATATATATATATATATATATAT
>ML810633.1:119925-134183 GCA_009831015.1 Picea engelmannii | reverse complement strand
GTTACATATTGTCCTTTTTATTGTAGGTGATTATTGAATCTCACATGCATTTTCTTAGTTCCAGATCTTAGTTTATATCTTAAATGTTGTCGTCTCTGCTAATACCATTCTCTATTTATATTTTTCTTAATCCTGTAGTGGGCGCAAATCTTTACACAAATTATTTTTTTCTCTGTTGATATCATTCTTTGTTTATATTTTGGTTGAGACCTTTACAGAAAACACATGTAATGGTCACAGGATGTTACACATTCTTGTTATTTGTTGTTGAATATGTTAATATCATTCTCTATTTTATATTTTGATATGATGGACATCTATGGATACTCTAGAATAATGATGGGGCCCTTTGTTGCAAATGAGGGTACTCATCAACAATATATGTTGGATTATGGTTGGTCGATTTGTGCGTCTGCAATATTTTTCATACGGGGTCGAGCTACTCCAGGTAAATTCATACCCTTCCTTCGTTATTATTTAGTAATATTTTTGGTTTCCTTTGGTAATATTTTGTTCGTTAATGTAGGGATATTTCTCCATATTATCATGGTTTTTATCCTGAGTTACCCTTTTCGAATGCTCATAAGTGTCACTTACTTTGACTGTTTTCCTTTTTGAAATGATAAAATATTAACTAGATACCACTCTAATTTCTCATTTGGAAACTTGTGGGCAGGTGTGGGCTATGGCTCCTCGGCTAAGGGAATTCACCTATAAAAATCTACTTTAGTTTCCATTATGAACCTTAACTATGGATGAGGAAAGGATATCAGGGTCTCTACTCTAAATGGGTTTGGAAGGTTGTATGCACATGGGGGTTCTGTACCCTTTTTTTTTTGGAGTTTAAATTATGACAGGGTTATTTCTCATGTATAATGGAGGTGTTTTTACTCTTGAAATATCATAGAGTACGGTCGAAAAATTGTAATTTTGTCAACTTATTTTATAATGGAATTTCCTTTTTCTTTTTTAATGGTGTTGTGGTTGGTTCCAACCTCTCCTTTCCAAGATTTTGTTCTCTTTTCATTAAAGAGGGTTTCATAACTTCCTGTTTTGTTTCTATTTTTTTAACTTATCATTATTCTCTTCAAAGATCAATAATCTTAACCTTCTATTTATGTTCAAATATTTAATCATGGAAACTACATTGTTGTTTAGTAATTTAGCCTGTTGATTGTATATATAGATTCCTCTCTTCATATTCTAGAGTTTCTTCACGATAATAGTTTTACCATATTTGCATATAGCCAGTTAAGTTGTAAATATAATTCCCTCCCTGTTCTACAATACTATTTAATTTTTTTGTATTGATTATGAATAAAATCGTGTTCCTCCTGTTCAACGATTTTCTTTAACTTTCTATATTGGTTGAGGATAAAATCGGTTGCCTATAACAATTGCATAATAGAATTATACCATGAAACAAATAAAATTTTATCCATAAAATTTCATTTGAACAATGAATAAAATACGAATAGAATATCCACAATTTACATCTTTGTACTAAATTAATCAAAATAGATTATCCATGGAATATTGAGGAAATAATATTTAATTCTAAAACATAATGAAGGGAACAAACTGAAATAAAAATTGGTAACAGAGATTTCCTTAGGGGAAAACATGCATAAAGTGGGTTGTTCCTCCCAACCTTAGATCAAAGATGCCACATGTTCCCACTCGATCACCATCAAGCTAAATCCTGATCCAAAACCAACCAAGTGACTCCCTGCAGAGTATGGGGTTCAGGTATTTATGTGAAGATTTTATGTGTCATTTCAGTATTTCTTAGATTTCTCATCTAATCTAAAATGGTCTCCCATTCTCTTGTTTTCTTTCTTATTAATATTTCCCCAGGTATTTAACACTTGTACGAGCCTCCTACTCATTGAAAACCTTTCAAATTATTTTTTTTGTTCATTGATCACCTGTGAATCTAATTATTACACATGTTCCTAAAAACCTGAGATCTTGTCTCACTTCTATTGAGTTAAGTCAACCAATATTCACCACTTGTCCCCCTTCTACTGTCACTTGGTGGTTTTCTTTAGATCCATGGAGTTTCTCTTCTAATAGTCCCACCTTACGTGTGTTTCCTCTTTCTCTTTTATTAATAAAATAATAAAAATAAAACAATAAGTTTTGAGTTAGATCACTAGGATCAATAATGTGTTGATAACAAAAGAATAAAAATAAAATAATAAGTTTTAAATTCGAAATTTCAGGGTATCAAAACATACCACTATTTAAAATATTTTTATAATTAAGAAAATAAATTCCTATCCTTATCCCCAATGCATAAAGTTTAACCTTACATTCAACAATATTTTTATTCATTTAAGTCAAAAATCATCGGATGTTGAGATTTTGTGTAGTTTCAGAAGTTATTCCTAAGTGTAATTGTATTGGTTATTTCTAAGTGTAATTCTAAAAGGGTTTATTGATAATGTCTTTTAGGTATTTTAGAGTATAAATAGAGGTTATATCGAGTCATTTTGATCACTCACTAACTATAAGACAGTAGTATGCACTTATCTAGGAGGTTATTCTTGGTTCGTGTTTGGATCTCTTTGGTCTTGATTTCATGAAAGAGTGTTGTATATATATATATATATATATATATATATATATATATATATATATATATATATATGACCAAACCTAACTCCCTCACAGGAGGGCCTGGGNNNNTTTATATATATATATATATATATATATATATATATATATATATATATATATATATATATATATATATATATATATATATATATATATGACCAAACCTAACTCCCTCACAGGAGGGCCTGGGAAAATAAGAGAGATTGCTTGTTTTTGGATTCGGTGGGATTGATTTGAACAATGAGAGATATGGGAGCAATGAAGGAATCGATGTCATGAGCAGTGGCACTTTTTGCTGCAAAGATGGCTCCATGCCCGAAATATGAAGCCATTGACTATAAATATGGACTCAGAAACAAAAATCCCATCATTGTATCTTCAAAGTACAATGGATACACCCTCTTCTAAGAAATTCCTTGGGTGTAATAAATATGGAAAATGAAGTGCACATTATAATTCTTCCTAGGACAGAAGATCTAGTAGCCTAGTTCATTTGGTTAGTTCCAATAATTTCTTTACTCTTATGGGATGTGTGGAAGGTGTGGAAGAGGAGGGATATTTGGATTCCAGGAAATGTTGTTGTTCCTAGCACCTTTATTATACAATTGCTCTCTTTTACTAATTATTTTCATATCAACATATACTCAGGAAACATCTACAAAACAAAAGAGGTGGTGGTTGTTTTGGTTAAAAATCAGTTGGCGATTGATAGCAGAAGACTTATGATGTGTGTGTTCATGGATTATTTGCTTCGAGGAATGGCCTGTTTAGGCTCTATTATGGTGGGGAGAGATATTACATCATTGGCATTGAGTATAATATTCAATGTTGTCTTTGAGATATATTCCATTTGGAAAGTGAAGAAGCTAAATGAATTATCAAGTGCTCCTCCTCTTGACTTTAATGTGGAGACTAAATTATATGACATAGAATGGTCCATGGTGTCCAGTAGATCTACATAGAGAAACATGATGAGGGAGACCCAGACTTATGCACTTTGGGAATCCTTGAAGCTCAGGGCCCCGACGATGCCCATGATCTTGTGCACATCTACGAATTTCTTTAAAATATCACAATCCTAGTTTCTTGTTGCGGAGTTGTCAAAGTTGGTGGATATATCATGATACCAAAAGACAACCTCTACAAAAATTTGTGAGACATTTCCATTGAGTTTCCAAAATGGTGGAGCTGCCAAGTAGAAGGATCCACTGAAGTGTTGTATTTTAAGAAGTTTATTTGAAGAATGGTTTCAATGGTAGAATTAGGTCTCAATGCGCATAGTCTTTTCAGCGACCATGTCTCATCTATCTGAGGTGAGGATAATCAAGATAAGGAATCTACGTGGTGAGTTGGTAAAAATATTAAGAAATAAAACATTGAATGACAATGTGAAAACTCATGGGATCGGATCGATTAGGTGATCACGGGCGAGAGAAAATGGGATTTGCAATTTTCAATCTATTTGATTTTGGATGTGACTATGTGCACCCTGTGCTACTGGTAGCGATGAATATGATTGATGGAATTTTTTAAAAATATCCAAATAATGGCATTACCATGAGGAAGCGAAATAAGATGGCATTGTTTCAAATCCTTCAATGCAGATGATGACATTGTATATTGATAAAATGCCAGTGGGTTTATGAGCATGAGAATGTTGTGCGAGGAATTTGTATAATGTGAAATGAGAATGCCTTTGATGACAATATGGTGTGAATAAATATGATATAGAGGATTTTGAGAGAGGCCTATATAAGAATATATCGTCATGATTATTTTATGATACTAACAATGATCCAATACGTGCAACGTAAACCTATAGGGGCCATCCCGCCTTCTTGTATGTTGTGGGAAGCATTAGCACTGCATCATTTTGGTATCAAGCATTAGGGGCCATCCCGCCTTACATTCAACAATATTTTTATCCATATAAGTCAAAAATCACCCCACACATACTGTCCTTTAAAATCCCCTACCACCCTTTAAAATATTTTTATTATTAAGCTTATAAATTCATAGCATTATCCTCAATGCATACAACTTAACCTTACATTCAACAATATTTTTATTCCATTGATTCAAAAATCACCACCTTTAAAATGTTGGAGTTACTTCACACACACCTAGGATTTATTTTTCCTAAGGTTTTTATTTTTTTATTAGTCATAATTAGTCATTATCCACTCCTATATTTTAGGAGAGAATATTCCACCTGGAGAATATTCTCTTACAGTTCACACTTCAGTTTGACTAGTTGAGTTGAGTTTAGATGTTGCATTGGGATCATCACCATGCTAATTCGACCTTGGCTTGGTATCATCACCAAAGTGGTGCATTATCCTTGATTCCTTTAGTTAACTCCTCACTACTTTATGTTCAGTCAGTTAACTCAAGACTAGTTGACTAGTTAACTCAACTAGGTGGCAATTCACTCCCGTAACTGCCTGAGAGACTAGAATAGGTGGCAGTTCACTCTCGTAACTACTGGTATGTGTCCAGATCACTCTAAATAACCACTATGGAGACTTGGTTCACCTCAATTTGAACCCATTGAGTAATACAGAGTATATAATGTGTAAATTATTCATTATTCACAAAGGTTAATGAGAATTCTTCCATTATTTCTCTCCTTCTTCTTCTTTTTCCAATTATCTCTGCAAATGTGTGTATTATTGTTTATCTAGATCTATTTTTTGTAGGTTCAACACATTTACATGGTATCAGAGCTGACAGAGTGATAAGAAAAAGATACACCCAAAATTTTTGTAGGTACAAAAGATTGAAGACAGCGGAAAGATGGAATTCCAAAAAAAAATCATTTTTACACCTTACAACTATTTTGCATGGAAGGAGAAAATAGCCATACATATCCGATCTATAGGGTTTTATATATTAACCATGAATACAGATACAAAGCCGACATYAKCCATAGAAAAATCCAAGTACTTAAATCGCATGCATGAGGCACTCRGAACAATTTGTAGTCTTATTTTTCCCGATCTCCCTTTTCATATATCTTCYTGTAAGACTCCCAATGAAGCCTGGACCATMTTGGAAGGGATATTTGGAAAATAGGATGAGATGAGGGGACACATGATGGAGGTGGATCTGYTCACATTGGATCCAAAAAKCTTYGAGAATATCCAAGATTTCTTTACAAAATTCAAGGATTTACTGTCGCAACTCAAAGATTGCGGGGTTGATAAATCGAAGGAKGAGAAACAAATGGTTCTCACCATTCTCTCCAAKATTGGTCCTGAATTCTTAGTATTCGTATCCACATTCCATACTATCAGATTCACCTATGGAGCCACCTGGAAGATGCCTTCTCTTAAGRACTTTATCGAATCCCTGACACAAGAGCAAACCAAGCTCATCAACATGGGCGCAATCAAAGGCCCAAGGGTGCATGCACTCACTGTGCATGATGGCATCCACAAACATCAGAAATCTAAAGATAAATATAAGCGGAAATCTCATGCACATGAGAAGAAGGAAGGGTACACAAAACCCTTCACCGATGCCTTCGGATCCAAAGGAGAAAAGGGAAGAAAAGGAGAGAAATGCACATATTGTCACGAAGGATTCCATTCGGAATATGCATGCATGAAAAAAAAAATAGATTTGATGTCTCAGATACTTCAGAAAAACAACCTTGGAGATCACATCTTCGAGGGTGCAAAGAAGAAGCCAGAAGATCCAAATTCCAAGAAAGGCAATTATAGCCATGCCTTGATTGCAATCAACTCCTCTCACGATGCTTGGATCATAGATTCAGGAGAATCACATCACATGGCTGCCTCAAAAGAAGTCTATTCTTCTTTGGATGCATGCAAAGGTCTGCTTATTATGATGGGGAACAACTCTTCTATCGAAGTCATCGGCAAAGGAAGGATTGAACTCACCAACGGAAGCTTCGAGAACATGTTGCATGTTCCCAAGCTCTCCGTGTATTAGATGAAAAATTATGGCACCGGAAATAAAGTTGTATTCACACCAAATTATGTGGACATATACAACATGCAAACCAACTCCAGGGTTTCTACCAGTGAGGTAAACCATCAGTCTAGATTGTATACATTTTCTGAATTCATTGAACCTGGTTCTGCTTTACTGCTTACTCATGCTGATGAAAGTAGTAGGATATGGCACAAAAGGTTTGGACATTTTAATTTTAGATACATGCAACAAATTAGAAAGAAAAGATTAGTTGATGGTCTACCAGACATCCATTTCTCCATAGGAAAGTCTCAGCGAGCTTCTGCACCTTTAGATCTGATCCACAGTGACCTCATGGGTCCTTTTTTGCATCCATCTATCAGCAAATCGAGGTTTGTTCTCATTTTTGTTGATGATTTCTCTCGTTTTACTTGGATCTACTTTCTCAGGAAAAAATATGAGATCTTTCAACACCTCAAAGATTTCAAAGCTTTGGTTGAGACACAGTCCGGAAAGAATATCAAAGTCCTCCGAACTGATAACGGGGGAGAGTATGTGAATCATGAGATTCATAATATTTTCCATGAGTCAGGGATTCAGTTGTAGCATACAGTTCCCTACACTCCACAACAAAATGGAGTTGCCAAGTGGAAAAACAGATCTTTAAAGGAGATAGCATCTTGCATGTTGCATCAAAAGTCACTACCACAGAGACTATGGGACGAAGAACTTAACTATTCAACATACATCCAAAAAATATATCCTCATAGATCTGTCAAGGATAAGACCCCCTACGAGGCTTGGAGTGGCCTCAAACCGGAAGTGGCCCACTTTCACATTTTTGGTTCACATGCATGGGCTCGGATTCCCTCTAAAAAGAGGAAGGCACTTGATCCACAGAGCATTGAGTGCATTTTTGTTGGATACCCCGATGGTGTGAAGGGATATCGGCTTATTGATATTTCCTCAGACCGACTCATCATTAAGCGTAGTGTCCAATTCGAGGAACGTGTCTCGCATGTACCTCAACAGTCGCATGCAAACACCTTCACTCTTCCACCTGTCCGAGATGATGAGCATGCACATGTTGACTCTTCTTCAAACGAGAGTTCTAATTTAGAGAACTCGGATGATTAAGATTCAGAGTCAATACAATTAGATGCAGATTCAAAGCATCCAGATGCAGTCACAGAGCCAGAGCAATGGTCCAAGTGGGCACAAACTACTCTTCAGGATGCAGGGGATCTCATTGGTGATCCAGCTGATACTAGGAGGACTTGATTTGATTTCTAGGAGCCTCCTATTGCACTCACTGCCACTGAACTAATGCCTTCCAGGCATCTTTTCTTGGTTCAGTCTTTAGATCCACAGTCTTATGGCGAGGTTGTTGGAAATCCCTTTTGGGAATCCACCATGCAGGAGGATTACAACTCCCTCCTCAAGAACCAGACTTGGGATCTGGTTCCCCTTACTTCTGGGAGGAAACTTGTCAGATGTAGATGGGTCTACAGGACCAAGAGCGGATTGGATGGACGGATCAGTAGACATAAAGCCAGACTTGTCTCCAAAGGATTTCAGTAGGTTCATGGTATTGACTATGATGAGACCTTCACTCCAGTAGTGAAGATAAATTCCATACGATTGGCACTTGCCATTGCGGCAACCAAAGGATGGGAATTCCATTATATGGATGTGAAGAATGAATTTCTTCACGGTGATCTCTCTGAGGAGATCTATATGGAGCAGCCCCAGGGATTTATGCAGGACTCATCTTTGGTCTGTCGACTGAAGAATTCACTTTATGGCCTCAAGCAGGCTCCAAGGGCATGGTATGCCAAGATGGACTCCTACCTATTGTCACAGAACTTTGTATGTTGTAAATCAAACCCAAATGTATACATGCTCAGGATGATTGATTCACTTCTACTTTTAGTTCTGTATGTCGATGATTTGTTGATCACCAGTTGCTCGACTTCATTGATTTCTATATTCAAGAGGATTCTTCATGACAGGTTTTTGATGATGTACATGGGTCCATTACACTTCTTCCTTGGACTTGAGATCAGTCAGGATGCATCAGGCATCAAACTATCTCAAGCCAAGTATGCACGAGATCTCCTTGAGAGATTTCACATGACAGAATGCAAGTATGCTCTGACTCCTTTCCTATCAGGAGTCAAACTTGAGGATGGCAGGGAGAATCCACCAGTTGACAACACACTATATAGACAGCTAGTGGGGATCTTGTTGTATCTCACACACTCCAGACCAGACCTCTCATATGCAGCTGGTGCAATTTCCAGGTTCATGCATGAGCCGCATGAACTACATTGGAAAGATTCAAAGTGTATCCTTTGATACTTTGGATCATCAGTCTTGCATTCAGAGAGAAGAGAGCGAGTATCTTTTGAGCACCGACAGAAGGATCAACTAGTGTGATCGAACTAATGCTTAGGGTGGAGTGGATTCTTCAATTTTCTCAGGGTTCTGGGTAGTTTTCAGGAGAAGATCTTCTAGTTCGAGTTCTGTGTAGGTGTTGAGGATAGCTCCAGGTTCAGACGGAGCTCCTATCGAGCACAGTGTGATGGGACCAGATGATGGAGATGGCAGTGAGTACATATCTACTAAGAGGGAGTGTTATATTTTTAACTCGGGGGGTACTCCACATGCTTTTTCTTGTATGCAGATGTAGCCTTAGGTTGACACTACTAGACACTTGACTTTATAATGAGTTTTTATAAAGTTGTAAAGTGGTTCTTTTATTAAAGTGACTTTTTAATAAGGTGTACCTTCTAATTTTAAAGTGACTACATTTCATAAAGTGCACTTATGTTATGTGATTCATTTTGGAGGGAATGAATCATGACCCTTGATCTTGCAAAGCCAATATTAGATCTTGGCCTTTGGATTTAAGGTTGGGGAAGGTGAAAAGACACTTTGGAGAGAAAATGTCATTTTCATATTTATAAAAGAATGCATTGGGTAGTGTGAAAGACACATTGAGAGAAGAAGAGTGTGAGAGAGATTTTTGAGGAGAGTTTGGAGAGGAAAGTGAGTAGCAAGAGTTGGCACATTTCCCAAGAGAACTTGGGTGCAAATCCCAAGGAGTAATTTTTTGTTTTGGAGTGCTACTAGTTTATTTGTTGGACATGACGTAATGTACGGATCCGTACAAGCCATACAACAACAAACTTTGGCATGAAAATCGAGGCAAGAGGTGGCACAATTTTCAAGACAATTTTTCTGAGTTTTATGAAGGAGGTCGATCGTACGAACAACAAGGTACAATAGTTTGTTGTGGGAAATTTTCCCAAGGTGTTGTTTTAGAAAATCCGTACAGTTGTATAAAGTTGTCGGAGAACCTAGTGTTTCATGATAGGTCGAAGCATATCGATATCAGGTATCACTATATCAGGGATATGGTGCAGAAGGGAGAAGTGAGGCTCCAATATGTGACTACCAATGAGTAGGTTGTGAATATGTTGAAAAATACATTGTCAAGGATAAAGTTTGATTACTTCAAGGACAAGCTACGTGTAGTCCCTCTTCAGAGGGACTGATGGATTCATATATTATCACAGGGTAGTGGATGCCATGATGACATGTTGTAGTTATTATAGAGCTATCCATTGGCCCTGGATGCATGTTGAGTAGACAAGGTACAAATGTTATCGCAGGGTACTGGATGTCATGCATAAGATATCTGAGTTTTCTATGGGAAACTGAATAGTCTCGGGATGCCATGTTGTAGCTATTGGAGAGATACCCATTAGCCCTTGATGCATGCTATGAAGTCACTGTGGATTTCCTATGATGTATAGATTCGTTTGTTCGAAATTCAATGGTCATAAGCTCGTGTGGATGGCGACAATGTTAGAGTCTGTGTTGGATGGAATACCTTCCTCATTCAGAGGGAGTGTTGAGATTTTATGTAATTTCATAAGTTATTCCTAAGTGTAATTGTATTGGTTATTCCTAAGTGTAATTATGAAAGGGTTTATTGATAATTCATGTATTTTATGTCTTTTAGAGTATAAATAGAAGTTATATCGAGTCATTTTGATCATTGAATGAATATAAGACAATAGTACACACTTATCTAGGAGGATATTCTTGGTTCATGTCTACATCTCTTTGGTCTTGATTTCGTGAAAGAGCGTTGTATGACATTGTACATGTTGGATCTATATTGAGGAATGTTTGCATGGTTTTCTCCCCCTTGAGGGTTTCCCTGAGGATATATCTTGTTGTTCTGTGGATATCTATCTTTCAGTTGTGATCCTTTTGCATATTAAATAATACACACACACACACACAATATCATCTCTTATGAAAAACCAACATTCGACGCCTACCACCCTTTAAAATATGTTTATTTTAAACAAATAAATGCATAGTCTTATCCCCAATGCATAAATCTTAGCCTTACATAGCCTTACATTCAACAATATTTTTATCCATCTAAGTCAAAAATCACCCCACACATACCGTCCTTTAAAATCCCCTACCACCCTTTAAAATATTTTTATTATTAAGATTATAAATTCATAGCATTATCCTCAATGCATACAACTTAACCTTACATTCAATAATATTTTTATTCCATTGATTAAAAAATCACCACCTTTAAAATCTTTTTATTATTAAGAAAATAAATCCATAGCCTTATCCCTAATGCATAAAGTTTAACCTTACATTCAACAATAATTTTGCTCCTTTGAGTGAGAAATCCTCCGGCACCTACCACCCTTTAAAATCTTTTTATTTTAAGCAAATAAATGTATATCCTTAATTTTCCAATGCATAAAACTCAATCTTGCATTCAACAATATTTTTATCCCTTTCAGTCAAAATTCACCCCACACCTACCATCCTTTAAAATGTCCTACAACCTTTTAAAATTTTTGTATCATTAAGCATATAAATTCATAGCCGCATCCCCAATTCAAAAATTTTAACCTTACATTCAACAATATTTTTATTCCTTTGAGTAAAAAATCATTGGGCGCCTACCACCCTTTAAAATATTTTTATTATTAAGCAAATAAATCCATAGCCTTATTTCCAATGCATAAAGTTTAACCTTACATTCAACAATTTTTTTATTCATTTGAGTTAAAAATTACCACTCACCCACCATAATTTAAATATTTTTTATTATTAAGCATACAGAATCATACACTTATCCCCAAGGCCTAAAACTTAACCTTACCTTGAACAATATTTTTATTTATTTCACTAAAAAATCAGTGCATACCTACCACCCTTTAAATTATTTTTATTATTAAGCATATAAATTCATAGCCTTACCCCAATGCATAAATCTTAACCTTACATGGAACAATATTTTTATTCCTTTGAGTAAAAAATCACCCTGCACCTACCACTCTTTAAAATCTCCTACCACCCTTTAAAATGTTTGTATTATCCCCAATTCATAAATCTTAACATTACATTCAACAATAATTTTATTTCTCTCAGTAAAAAATCACCCAACATTTATGAACCTTAAAAAACTTATTGTTATTAAGCATATAAATTCATAGCGTTATCCCCAATGCATAAAAGTTAACCTTACATTCAACAGTATTTTTATTTGTTTCAGTAAAAATTCAACCCACAAGTACCACCTTTTAAAATATTTTTATTATTAAGCATGTAAATTCATATCCTTATCCCTGATGCATAAAGCATAACCTTCCATTCAACAATATTTTTATTTGTTTAAGTTAAAAATCACCCCACACCTACCACCTCTTAATTTTTTTATTATTATTAGGCATATAAATTCATAGTCTTATCCCCAATGCATAAAGCTTATCCTTAGATTCAACAATATTTTGATTCCTTTAAGTAAAAAATCACCCCACACCTACCATCCTTTGAAATCTACTACCACTCTTTAAAATATTTTTATAATTAAGCATATAAATTCATAGCCTTATCCCAATGCATAAATATTAACCTTCAACAATATATTTATTCCTTTGAGTCAAAATTACATTCAACAATATTTTTATTTTTTGAGTAAAAAATCACCTAACACCTACCACCCTTTAAAATCTTTTATTTTAAGCAAATAAATTTATAGTCTTTTTCCCAATGCATAAAACTTATCCTTACATTCAACAATATTTTTATTCCTTTGAGTAAAAATCACCCCATACTTTTTTTTTTCCAAGAAAAAATTAACTCGAATTTATATGAAGTATAATTTTTTTTACATCAAAACAGTGCCAAGAAACAGTCCCCAAAAACAATCCAAAAATATGGAGACGAGAGGATGCACCAAGAAACTGAAATACTAGAATAGGCTGAAGGGACTGAGCACAATGTTGGCTGAAATACAAGAAGGATGTTGTAGTGAAAATTTGATAGGAAAATAAGCTCATTTTGGGCTGAAAACGTGAGTTGAGGCTGCAATTGATGCCAACTAGCCTTCACCATCCCTTGGCAGTTCAAAAATATTAATGCAAGAGGGATGACTTTCCAAACCATTGTCCGAGTGGTATACCGATAGTATTCCTTTGATTTCTGTTAGAGCTCTTTTAGAGAGGGCGTCAGATTCTTTATTGTGCACTGTATAAATGTGGTGGATGCTGAGATCTTTGAAATTTTTTGCCAATTCCAATGTTTTTTGTTTCGAGCATTCAATATTTACTGTGCTGAGAATGCACTTATGGTTTATCCAATCAATGATGACCAACGAATCACCAAGGATTTGGAGTTGATTGATTGACCAGAAGGTTTCCAGAGTGAGGGTTGCCCATAAACCCATCAGTTCCGCTTTTGTATTTGATCCCACTCCGCAGTTGATGAACCACTTGGTAACTCTCGAAGGATGAGATCTGAAAATGCCTCCGGCCCCACAACAAAGACCATTGGAGTGAGCATCTCCATCAAAACAAGCTAAGGTGAAGCCCTTCTCCTAAGTAAACTTATAGACTTGTAATGGTAGAGTCTTAACAGTGGAAGGCTGCCAGGAGAAAGACGACAAGATTATATGTGTTACTGAGAGAGTGGAGGGAGCACGGTCTTCAAAAATCACCTTATTCCTTTCAATCCAGAGCTACCAGCATGCATGAGCAGCCAAACAGACAAGGGTAGTCTTCTCCTTTGACCACAGCAAAAATCACCCCATACTTACCATCCTTTAAAATCTCCTACCACCTTTTAAAATATTGTTATTAGTAAACATATAAATTCATAGCCTTATCCCCAATGCATAAAGCTTAACCTTACATTCAAGAATATTTTTATTTCTTTAAGTCAAAAATCACCCAACAACTACCACCCTTCAAAATATTTTTATTATTAAGCAAATAAATTACAACTGACATACCAACATTTGAATTTTTTTTATTATTAAGCATACAAAATTATACCCTTATCCCCAATGCATATAACTTAACCTTATATTGAACAATATTTTTATTCCTTTCAATCAAAAATAACCTCACACCCACCACCATTTAAAATATTTTTATTATTAAGCATATAAATTCATAGCCTTACCAACAATGTATAAAGCTTAGCCTTACATGAACAATATTTTTATTCCTTTGAGTAAAAAATCACCCCTCATTTACCACCCTTTAAAATCTTTTTTATCATTAAGCATATAAATTCATAGCCTTATCCCAAATGAATAAAGCTTAACCTTACATTCAACAATACTTTTATTCCTTTGAATAAAA
>ML810633.1:74638-87036 GCA_009831015.1 Picea engelmannii | reverse complement strand
CTTGGACCTATTCAATCTGCTATATCTAATTTATATAATAAATAAATGAAAATCATTATTTTTATAATAAATGCATGTTCATGTTTACTATAATTAATTAACTAATTTAACAACATTCAATCTGCGATATCCCATAGATCATAATTTTTTAATAAATGCATGTTCATGTTTGTTATAATTAATTAACTAATTCAACAATATTCATAATATTGTTGAATTAGTTAATTAATTATAACAAACATGAACATGCATTTATTATGAATTCATTTATCATAATATAATGATCTCCATTCATTTATTATATAAATTGGATATATCACATTGAATATATATATATATATATATATATATATATATATATATATATATATATATATGAGAGTCAAGTTTTGTTTGTTATAATTAATTAATTTATTTAACAACATACATATTATTTTATGAAATATTAAATATTTTTGCAATTAAAGATAATAACAAATTTAATACAAAATTTAACATTAAAAATAATATATAAATTATACTTAGAATAGGTCCAAGTTTTGTTTGTTATAATTAATTAATTAATTTAATAATATACATATTATTTTATTTTATGAAATATTAAATATTTTTGTAATTAAAAATAATAACAAATTTAATACAAAATTTAACATTAAAAATAATATATAAATTATACTATAAAATCACTTAAATGATTGTGAATGGATCATTTACCCTTCAAAATAAAATGTTCATACATATATTCCATTTATTATTAAAAATAATGTATAAATTATACTTAGAAGATTTGAGAGGAAATCACTTAAATCATTGTGAAATGGATCATTTGCCCTTCAAAATGTTCATACATATATTCCATTTGTTATTAATCAATTAACTCTTATTTTTATTTAAATATCCATCTTTTAGTTTCATTTTAGTAATTTTTTTGTGTTTTATTCTATGTTGTACTACTTTTCGAAAAATGGGGAAGTTGCTAAAGTTGGAAGTGACAATATTGAAATAATATATATTAAAAATATATATATAAAATAAAAAAAATTAGATTACAATGTCTAGAGATAATGATACATTTTAAATCTTATTTCAATAAAATTGAAGGTCAAGGACAATGTTTCTTCTACTTCAAAAACTATAATATCCAAATTATTAATTTAATTTGTGTTAATAATTATATGAATATATTTAACACATTAGTTAAACAAAATTGAAAATACATATATAAAATTTTAATATATTTTTAAAATTAAACTTTACATATATAAATTTCAAACATCTTTGTAAATTTGAAGCATTATTCTTGTTTTGATTGGAAAAAGCTAAATAGTAATAATCTTGTAATATGAAAATACAATAAAAGTCAATGATATGGTTGGTTGATAACTAGAGCAAATGCTTGCCATGGATAGGGTATTGATTTATTCGACCTTCATGTTTAATATCAACTTGAAGGAAAGCATACATGCAATAAAATTTTATCATATCCACAACTATAAAGTGAATATTATTAAGTTTTTTTACTTAACTAATTTTTGAAATAATATTTACTTGTAGTATAGTCTTTGTTTTACAGTGATATTTTGAATAAATATAATGAAAATATTTGTAATAAATTATGTATTTGTAAGAGTGGAATAAAAATATTTACATTTTAATTTAATATAATTTTAATTTAATATAATTCTAATTTAAAGTTCTCTATTTTGGAAATTAGTTCCCAAGTTCCCATTTTCTTGATGTTGAAGCTCCAAAAAAATCTCTCAAGTTCCCAAAATAGTTCCCAACCAATTTGGATGTTCCCAAGCTCTCGGAACTTCGAAAATGAGTTTTCAGAGATGTTAGAAATGTTGGCAGTGTTCCGGTGCAACTATGTTTGTTTTTTTAGTTTTTTTTTTAGTTTTTTTTTAATAAATTGGTTAATTTATTATGATCAATATTATATTTTTTTGGTAAACCCTAGGCCATCAACAATGGAGGCTCAAAGTCAATATTATATTTTTTGAACCACTTATGTGTGTTGGGTCAAGAAACTATTTTTAATATTGATGCTTGTTTTTAAAGGTCCAAGATAATAGAGTCAATAAATCAAAATTTGTTTTTAAATATAAATACAAATAAAAATTAAAACAGAACACACTTGCCCACACAGATGTAGATGGATTGGCAAGTGTCTTGTAAATGGAAGGAAATTTGTAAAATGAAGTCTCATGTTCGATTCTCACCCGGACTTACTCGTGCGCCATTCTTGCGGGCTGGGTGGTTGCACCTAAAAAAAACAGAACACACTTTAAAAGAAAAATTATTATTAAAATTTTAATATAAGCTCTATATTAGAGCTTGAGTGGGTATAATGGTTAAGAACATGTGTTTCCTCTTTGGAGGTTATAGGTTCAAATCTAGAGGGCCATAGGGTGAAGTTAAATCCCATCATCGCTACCCTCATCCTCCGTCCATCCAAAATGCAAAGCATTCACTCCACCCAAAACTTAGTGCATTGGGACAATTCGACAGATCTAATGGTGATTCAAGCTTGGCCCTCGGGTACTGGTACAATGCAACCAGGTTGCATCACCCTGGAATTCATGGCTCCCCAAGTCGTCACTTCCCTCATCATCATGCAAGTAACTCCTCGTTGTGGCTCTTATCTCTAGAGTTTTTTCTTGTTTTTTCATTCTCCACCAGTTGTTATGCTTCGAGCACTTTGAGCCTCTATAATTTTCCTTATGTCCACTACTAGCATTTCTAGCCTCTCCTGTATTAATTCTCCCCCTGACGAGCTGAGCTTCGCCATGCCTTGTGAGAGAGGAAAATCCAAGCGTGGGTCGGCCTACTATAGTCAAGTAGGAAAACATCGATTCATAGGACCTCTCTCTCTCTCTCCCATTCTAGGAAGTAGCTCGGCCCGCTCTCCCCACTCTGATCAAAATTGGTGCAAGTGTAATGTCTCCAAGGCCGAGCCCAATTGTAAATTTTATGTATGAAATGAATTGTAAATATGTGTTATAGGTTGGTGAGCCAAGTTTGTATAAGCCAATGGGCTTATGTGATTGTTAGGCCAGAGAGCCTAAGGGTTGGAGGCCAAGGGCCTGATTTTGTACTTGTATATATGCAAAAAAAATTAATAAAATTGTAAACACCGCCAGGTGCAGACCGACCAGATGAATGAGTGAAGGGAGACTGAGATTCCACAGAGAAGGCAAGGGATTAGGGGCTAGAAGGTGGGAAAAGGGGATAAGTGTTTAGCCTGGGGGGGGGCTTAAGCCTAGGAATAATATTTTATTATTATTCCAAAAGAATATGTGCCATTTATATTATTATTCCTAAGTTCCTGACCAAGGGAAGGTGATGCGTGTTGGTGGAACGCATGTAGTCTCTAGGGCGACAAGTGTCAACCCTTGTGCATGCAAATAAAACAATTTGGGTGGACCGTGAAGGGGGTACACACTCGGATGGGAGCAGACTTCCAGAGGGGTATGGGCTCTGAGTAGTACGACTGATGTAAGATCTACAAAAAAACCTCGTACACCTTCTAAACTGAAAAAACCCATGTATACCTCTGTACTGAACCAAAAAACTGTGATCAATTCTGAAAGAGCCGGTTTCACCTCTGTTTGAATTGGAAAAATCATGTGTTGTGTCTGGAGAATCCGTGTGCATCCACTGCCTGAGATCGAGCCTGTGCGTGAGATCTCTGTCCCGAAGCTGTGACCCTGAGCCATTTTTTCCATTGCTAAGCCTGTGGAAAAACCCGTGTTTGTGAGCGATTCTCTCCTGGCGAGAGAGTGCGCAGAGGAAGGAGAGAAATCTTGGAAGGAGCCTTGTAGCTACCATAGAGCTCGGAGACTTCTGGTCCAGTCTGTTTTTGTAACCCAAGGCAAGGGAGGTTAGTAGCCAAAGGACTATCCAGGTGACAGAGAAGGTGTATCCTCCTGGGGTGGAATAGGCATGTGGGGAATGAGGGATTGTGGGCAGTGATTGTGGGTGGTTCCTGGGAGAGAATTCCTTCCTGTGGCTGTGTGTTGTTTTCCCTATAACCTCAGCCTAATCTAGGATTCCTTGTCTCGGGGTGGAGCTTAGTCCCAGCTCGGGGGTGACCCACTGTTGAGCTGATGAGCAGTGTAGTCTAAGGCTATGTGGTTCGTGGAAGGCCTGCACTTGGTTGTTAGATTCTACCACTGTTAAAAGATAAGTATCTGAGTATGTTTTAATTATGTTTTTCATGACTCTACTGTTTATGTTATCATGATTTCTGCTGTGTATATGAATTAGTATGAAATGCTATTGATTGTTAATTATGGCAGTAACTCATATGAATACTCTGTGTAGAATGTGTTTATTTGTTTAAATGCATGTGGATTATATAATACCTGTATCAGTTATGTACCATGTGGTGTTAAAGTTTCCTTTTAAGAGCAATTAAGCCATGGTAGTTGAAAAGGTGTGCTACAGTTTGGTATCAGAGCCAAGGTTTCGACACTAAGCCTAGATGGGCTAGTGGAGTAGTCTTTGGATCAAGAATGTGAAGGGAAATTGGGTCTGGAAGGCCAATTTCGGACCCTAGTTTGCTCCAAAGTGTTAAGGAGTTACTTGACGAGTTTTTAATCTTAGGAGGTATAGCGGTGTTATGAAACTGCAGCTAGTGTGGTATAAGTACACAGGAAAGAGGACTCCACACCTGAAGTGCTGGAGCTTTAGGATCTGTTCGGGAGGGAAGGTAAAACCTCGTGACCATCAGGTCTGGAAAGTGTGCATGGGGTTTAAATCCCTTTGGAATTGCACAGGAGTGTGGAAATCGCGATATGTGAAATCCCGAATTAGTCAGGACCGTCCATCAGAAAGAATGTGTGGGGAGTGATCAACCTTTCACTGACTCGTAACTTGAAATGGTCAAAGGGTGAGTTCGTGCGAATTCATGATTGGATCATAACCGTCGATCTAAGAGAGATCTGGACCATTAATTTTCCAGGAAGAAATCGACATTTTGGGAGATGGGAAGTGAAGAGAGGTGAACAGCTCTGAAACCCAAAACCCCGAAATCCCGAAACAATCTACACCGTAGATCGTGGGGAGAAGAACTTGACTATTGGATTTTACTAGGTCCTTCGATCTCTTCAAACACTGTGCAGGCTTCCTCCTGCACCGGTTGTAGCCTCTGTGTGACCTCCATGAATCTGCCCTGGATGGTAGTAATCTGTTGTTGGGACGCACGTTTTTCTTGTGATCTCTTCATTCTCCCGACCGTAATGAATGACTTCATCTGCGCTTGAACTATCAGTTCTTGCTGCTGCACCTCCTCTAGTTGAGCTTCCAACTTCCTAAGCTCTAGATATTTCATGAGGTGTTCATAGGTCTGCGCACTTTTGTCTCTTAGCTGCTTGCATTATGAGGCAAGGAATATCATCCTTTCCACTATTCTCTTAGCGGCTTCCTCTCTCTGGTCATAGACTTCTTATGGTGTGCTTGGTACTGCTTGAAGATCCAACTCCGTTACTCTTTCTTGAAGCTGCTGGATGGCCTGAACGAACTTCATGTCTTGGACATCAACTGCCTCATGTTGCTCCTATGTCGAGTGTGGCACAGTGCGAAGTGCTTTTCTCACCACTTCGTTGACTTCAGTCTTTTCTACAAGCAGTTGGTCCTTTTCCTTCTGTATCTTTGCTTTATCTTCCTCAAGCATTGCCCATAACTCATTTCTCTCATTTTCATATGTGGTTATACAATACTGCTCAAATCATAGTTGCTCCAAGATCTCCTCTTTCTCTTTCTTCAGGGTTTATGTAACCTGTTCCTTTTCTTCTTGGATTCACTAGAGACGAGTGTCTGTTGCATCTGCCAATCTTCGAAGTTGGGCTAGTTCATCCCCCAACTCTATAGTCTCCGATGAGGAGGGCGCAGTAGGTATTGGACGACTAAATTGAATAGCTCATTATATCTCCTTCAACTCCTTTTCAACTCTTACATACAACTCTTCTTTCTTCTTTCCATATCTCTGTAATAGGTCCTCAGATGCATCCTCCATCACTCTGCAGACTAGACTAATGTCATCCTCTGTGAGCGTAGCCTCTAGCTGGGGCTTACTTGTGCGGGTCTTCTTTCTTGCCGAGGGTTTCTGCGGGGAACCCTTCCTCTTCTTTGATGTTTCTGTCTTAGTAGGGGGATCCTTCGGAGGTGTAGCTTCACCTTCTCCTTACTTTTCTCGTTCTTCCCCTCCTCCTTCTTGGTTTACTTCATCTTCTGCTCCTCCTGCGAGCGAGTCAGGTCTACTTTCTTCTGAGTCATTGTCCTCCTCATCAGTCTCTATGTCTTAGACTTCCTCCTTTTTCTTATTCTTCTTCTCGCTGGTCTATCCAACATGCTCGGCCCAGGTGACCAAGGGGATTCCTATGATGTCGGGTTCATAGAGTTGTGCATCATCGACCGGTATAAGGAACTCTTTCGACCATTCCTTGGTGATCTCCTCCATATATTCGTCGGTCTGCTTATAGTAGGACTATAATTTCTCCTTGTTGTCATCCCTGCGTGCAATGATATAAATGAAATTTTGATATATGAAGTACTTATCTAATGGTTTGTACTAGTGCAATGTTCACGGATTCATGCGTGGGAACGAATCAATAGAAACCTTCAACTACTGGTAGTAGGCATGGAACACTACGTTTGACTGCCACTTCTTTGACATGTCATTCGTGTACCATAGAGTGGAGAACTTCATGACCAATGGATCCAAAGGTTCAATCTCCAGGAAGGCAGCTCCTTCCGACATTTGCCAAGCAACAAATCCGATAAACACAAGAAACTAGTTGAAATGGAACTCATATCATTGATCTTGTGCTTCACAATGGTCTTTCTTGAGCTCGTTGACGAGGTAGCTCACCCAATTCATTTGCATCCCATCCACGCATTTCCCTGCAAGGTCCACCATGAACCTAGTGACCTGCATGGGGCGGTTCTTTCTAACGAGCTTTCCAGCTATGAGCTGACAAGTTAGGCACACCATGCCATCCTAGATAGAGGATACCTTGTAGCCTCGCTTTCCCTTCTCAACTTCGACGTATGCCTCCTTAATGCGATTTGCCAGGGAGCGATCCGAGGTCTTCCCTGGGTAGAACTGCTAAGGGTCAGGTCCCTGCATGCCCAATCCTGTGATCAGGTGGATTAGCACCGGATCCACAGTAATGCACCTATTGAGCTATAGGTATCCTCCATGATAGCATGACAAGAGGAGTTTAATGCAAGCGTTAACCTCCTGATGTCAGCCAAAGTGAGGAATCTTCATCACATTGAGTATTGTGGACTGCGAGAGATCTTTTATCCAAGGCTAGGAGATGATGCTAGGCTTCTTCCTAGTCATATTCATCAAATATCTGTGAGGTGCGATCATCGCATAGTTATTTTTGTCACCAAGGTTGAAATCAATGTTCTTCAATGCTGGTATCTATCCTAACTGGCTTCCTTCTACGCGTATCTCCTTCAGGATGTACGTGGTGATCAATGTATACTTGAAGTATCATGGAATGATGTCGTGGTTAACCACACCAGCCAAAGGTGGGATGTAATTAGGTAAGATCGATGGGATTTGCTTTGCGTTAGCCAGATCATCATGATGCTTACTTCACTTCTCAGTTGTAGGGTTAGTATGTCCTGAACGTCATCCATTCAAGGGGAGATCCTGTAGTCCCCTAGTTGATGATGCCTATACTTCCTCAGACATAGATTTATCAGCCATAAACTTCTTCAGAACTTCTTCAACAAAATTCTCTAGCTTGGTGCACTTGACCAACATTCTCACTATGAACAAATAATTTAGGGTAGGTGAATGGATAGCAGGGTAAACAACAGATGGTGATTTATTATATCACATCTCGACACACACAGTCACTTTGTTTCTTTTCTCAGATAATCACGGGTGGCAAAAAGTGGTCCCAACATAGTGTCCGATGAGTTAAATAAGAAAGTGTTGTAATGGATTCCTCCAACGGGAAGGAATACCTCAATCAATACGAATTAGTCCGTTATGGCATGGTCTCAACATCCCAAACATGGTCTAGTCACCCATAAATTCATTTCCTAGTCATTTGAAGCATCGTTCTAATGGTCAGGGTGCCTCCAACGATCATATAGCTTTGCCACGATGATGTCCCATTCTATGTGGTTCTGCTGTTCCGGTGAGGTTCAGGGTCTACAGCCTGCCTCCTGCGAAGTCTTCTCTGTAACTTTTCCAACTTGGATTTCTTCTTAATGAGATTCCTTGCCTTCTTTCCTGTGATCTAAGTCTCTGGATTCCTCTTTCCATTCTTATCTTCTCTTAGCATAGTAGCTTCACACTGCTAATGTGCTCTCGAAGGGTTCAAAGGTAATGCCTCTTTTCTTATTAACTCCAGGGTGGGTATTATTCTCTCTTGCATGGATAGGTCCTTCAAACCTTCTTTCATTCTTTCAACCTCGATAGCTAATTCTCTTGCTTTCTACTACTTCGAATTAACTTCTCATTCTTCTATTAATCGATCTATTTTCCTAGCTGTGAAATCCCTTAGTTCTTGCTTTTTCTTTTCTATAGCTTCTTCCTCTTCTTTCCTTCTAATATGATCCTTCTCAATCCAATTCATTCCTAACAAAAGTGGAAAAGGGGTGTTGCTCTCAACAAACCTAATAACTTCAAATTCCTCTTATATCGATGTTCCATGGATGATAATAGGTACATTAGTAACTCTTCCACATAGGGTTACCATCTTTTCTCTGAACAAGCTTATCCTTCCCAGTGAAGGTACCACAGTAGGCTTTCCAAAAATTTCCCAAGTGCTTTCTGTCATAATATTCATTGGTGTCTCTTCATCTAAGACATAATCTATGTCAAAGTCTCCTATTCTTGTATTTATGCATTGTTTTTCCTTCAAGATTTCTAATAAACTGACATCTTTGTGATCATCCATTTCTTCTTTTAACTATACTAACATAGTCTGAGATTTCCTTGATTATTTCTCTTTATGATTCTCTAACATGCTCTTATTCTCTTGATTCATATTCATTTATTCAACTTTAGAAATCATTCTTGGACAATCCTCAACTTCATCACCAATAGTTTTACAGCATAGAAAAATAGGACCTGCACCAAGGCATTCCTTAGTAAGATGTCCCATTCTTCTGTAGTTATAACATAATGTCAATCCTTTCTTTCTCTTAAGCATTCACCAACCTCTCCTGTACTACGCATTGGGATCACAGTGATGGACCCGCAATCTACAAAAATTCTTTCTAGGTTCCTGCATCCATTTATTAGTCCAAAAGTTATGTCTATGCATAGGAATAACATATTTTTCTCTATTTCTATCAAATTTATTTAGATCAACTCTTTCTTCTAACTGTACCCTAGCTTTCAGGCTAGGAAAAAATCTATCAAACATACCTAGATTCATGCTTTCAAAACAAAAATTTCCACTTATCTTACTCTATCCAGGCACAAAGTTTACCTCTTTCAAGATCTTACCTCTTTTCTTCATATTGGGTTTCTTTCTTAGCATAGAGATTCGTAATTAAAGTAGGATACTTTGCACTACAACAACATATTTATGCACAGAGCTTCTCTTTTATTTACTTCAGTTCCCAACAATCACAGTTTTAGGTTCTGACAACGGAACCATTTGTTGGCACAGGGGTAGACCCAAGGTTCAACACTTCAACATCACACCAAAATAACCCTAGCTACCGGCCCTTTCGGCAACACCTACAAAGAAGATGCAGTCTCACCCGAGGTAGAGGCAGGGGGGTTACAGGAATCACGTGTCTGCAACCAAGATGGGACACAGATCTGTGATTATAACACTTCACAGAGTACTTAGGAGCAACAAACATTAATTCATTAGCTTTATTCACATCACAGATCCAACCCTAAGTATAGATCGATGCAGTAACAATGAAAAAATATAAATCACACTTAGCATTAGAAGTTATATCTAACACATTCAATATAGAAAAAGCACTAAGCATTCATAGATCTATCTATCATTCATAATAATCAATGCACTATGTAGATCTACAACATAAATATCACAACACAAAGAAAACCATCAACACATGATATACGTGGTTCACCCCAGTGTGGGGCTATGCCCACCAATGACTTATTCTTCTTTATTAGTCTTCAATCTCTTACATTCATTTGCTCCTGTGCACTAAGCCACAGGGCCAAGCTTCACACTGGACAGGTGATCTGTACATTGTGCACCAGATCCACCTTCCCAAAATAGGTCAAGGCACAGAGACAACTCCTTTATGAGTCGCATAGCCTTACATACATGGTCTATTGCACAAAGAAACCCAGAACTACTTGCCTCTTGCACTTAACTAGATACTACTACTTTGCTTGCACTAAGCACACTTTGCTACCTCTACATTACATTCCTTCCTATATATACTTTTACATCCCTTACAACAAGGCCTAATCATGGGTAAACCGATGGGCCGACATCTCAAAAACCTAATACAAAAACCCTAATGAACCATGTGTTGGGTCCACAAAGCCCACAAACAAGTGATATCCCACGATCTCATCTCTGCCTAGGTGCTCCATATTTGACCAGCTTGTCGATGTTCAAAAAGTGGTCAAACCCGACCAATGTTTCCTCAAAACTTGGTTAAGGGCCAACAATTTATAATAAATTACTCATCACAAGTGTGGTTACTTTAAAGTTACCACTAACCTCTAGATGTATTTCTTTTGTATATATATAATGGCTTTGATAAATTTTATTTATAATCATTAATATTTATTATAATATTTTAATTTTTTTTGTAAATAAAAAGAGAAGCGACACATGTCTGAGAATACATTAAGACTTTCCACCTGTTCTGCCACATGTATGGAAACCAGAATAGGTGGTCGACATTGTTCAAGGACCAGAAAGTGACACATGTCTGAAAACACATCAGGACTCACCACATGTTCTTCAACAGGCATGGAAACCATAACAGGTGGTCGACATTGTTCAAGGACCAACTAGTGAACTAAAGTCTAATTGAAACAAAAAAAATTGTATCTAAGAACATACAAACTAACATTAAAGAAACTAGATGTGAGGCGAACTTGGGTGTCGATCCTAATGAATTATGAAGGCATATGGTTGACAACATGTCAGGCAGTGGCTCTTCGCAGGCTCGCTTGACAGGGATTCGAACAAAATATCTAGGCACTTGTTGAGGATGTGTTGGCTATGCAACTACTCAGCCAAGTCTCTTCTCATCTCGAAAATCAATACCAAATGATCGTTCATGAGCTTGCTGGAGATGGGTAGGTCGTGACTACCCAGATTCCGGTGAACTGGTGCTCATGTCTGTGTCTCCCTATGGGTTTCCTCCTTGCTCCATAATTCACCCCACATTATCCCTGGGTCTTCATCATTGGGTTAGGAAGAATTCTTCCAGTAATCCGACATCAGAGGAGGGAATTTCTCTTCTACCATACATCTTGCTATGGCTAGCTTAGGGGAATTCAAAGGGATACCGATGCATGTTTGAGTCAGCTACTCCATGGTGGTCTCCTGCAAATTAGGAGGAATCTCCTCCAAACTAGGACAAATATTCTCCTCCACTATGCATCCCCCATAGGTTAGCTCTCGATTAGATGATTGAAACTCAGCTTGAGCGTCCTTGCTGTAGCACACCTTTTCAGCTACCATGGCTTAATCACTCTTAAAAGGAAACTTTAACACCCCATGGTACATAACTCATACATGTATTATATAATCCACATGCATTTAAACAAATAAACACATTCTACACAGAGTATTCATATGAGTTACTACCATAATTAACAATCAATAGCGTTTCATACTAATTCATATACACAGCGGAAATCATGATAACATAAATAGTAGATTCATGCAAAACATGATTAAAACATACTCAGATACTTATCTTTTAACAGTGGTAGAATCCACCAACCAAGTGCGGGCCTTCCACGAACCACCCAGCCTTAGACCACACTGCTCATTGGCTCAGCAGTAGGTCACCCCCGAGTTGGGACTAAGCTCCACCCAGAGACAAGGAATCCTAGATTAGGCTGAGGTTATAGGGGAAACAACACACAGCCACATGAAGGAATTCTCTCCCAGGAACCAACCACACTCACTGCCCACAGTCCCTCATTCCCCACATGCTTGTTCCACCCCAGGAGGATACACCTTCTCTGTCACCTGGACAGTCCTTCGGCTGCTAACCTCCCTTGCCTTGGGTTACAGCAACAGACCGGACTAGAAGTTTTCAGGCTCTGTGGTAGCTACAGGGTTCCTTCCAGGAGTTCTCTCCTTCCTCTGCGCACTCTCTCGCCTGGAGAGAATCACTCATAGACACAACTTTTTCCACAAGCTCAGCAATGGAAAAAATTTCTCAGGGTCATGGCTTCG
>ML810632.1:52759-63197 GCA_009831015.1 Picea engelmannii | reverse complement strand
TACTTGTCTCAACCATGTACCCAACTTGTACCTCAACCAAAATCCCTCATTAATTTCATCATCCAAATATGATTTGTAACTTTGTAATAGACCTGGCGTATATGATCACATACCTGCAAACCTTCCTTAACTTTAAGAGACTAGCATATTCAACAAACTTTTCTTTGGTCTCACATGACTAGTTTTGGATTAGTCAACAACCCTAACTCGAAATAATCATAACTTTGTACCTGTAATGAATAAATATCTGATACTGATACACAATGTTTTTCATTGTTTTTTATGCAATTCCTTCAGGTGTCACTACTTGGAACCTCTCAGAAAAGTAGTTATAGCAAAAATGGCATACCTTGTTGAATTCTGGTTTATTCTAAAGAGTGACCTTGTAGAGCATGCCCCGCACAGAATATTTGTTGAATAAATATGAAACTATTACAAAGAATACTTCAGATTGTAATATAACCAAAACATTTTGTCTTACTGAATTTGGATCTGTTATGAAGAAGTTATGACGTTGTTACCCGAAACACCTGTTTTTTACTAGTTTCAGGACTAGCCACAAACCCTATTTTCCATGGAGTGTAACTCCAAAACTACAACGAACCACAAGCTAAATTTTTTACCACAGATACTTGGATATGTTTCCTCAATGGAATAAATATTTCATGGTCTGAATCATTCTATAAAATAATTTATTGCGAAAATGGTGAGATGACCTGTAAAAAACATACCTTAGAAAACACCATCGAAAGAATTTATCCTTCCTTGAATTATGGCCTTCTTTTCTTCACTTTCCTCGGAAATTCGGCTTAGATATCCTTTGGTTACCTTAGAAACCTATAGGTATTCAATATTTTCAAGTGTGTCTAAAATGAGAGAGCCTTGACTCTTATTTATACTCTCCAAGTAGCTTCCTTAAAAACATCTTCTAGGTCACTTTGCCCACTTTCCTTATTTTAGGGTTAACCCACTTCTAATTTCTCCATTAAATTTATTATTTAAATAATTTATTTTATATTCACTTTGAATTATAGTGCACTCATAACTTCACTTTATTATTTACCTTTAAAATATCTTAAACCACTTTGACTACTTTGACCTTTTAGGGCTTCTAGATGACATATGAGGGTCCTCCAACTTCGTAAGGCCATAACTCTCAAATCGTGAAGAGTTATGTGACGTTCCACATACCACAAGAAATGGAATGACATGTACTATCCATATAGAATATTATTACCTGAAAATATATCAAAACTCATACCATTATCCATCAAACAAACTTGGGTCCATTACCCAAACCTGGGTTCTCCAACTTGTCATGGCCATAACTCTCTAACCGTGAGGAATTATGTGACGTTCCACATACCACCGGAAATGGAATGACAAGAGATATGCATATAGGATAGTTTCACTAACAAATTCACTGGCCTTTATCTCATAATTCCACAAATAAGCATGAGTTATCTAACCATACTTCTAGGATAATTCAATCCACAAAGTGTCTTCCCGTGAGGGATTTCACCATAAGGGGACCACTTTGGAGTTCATCCATTTGTACGTATTATCAACCATGACAAGACACTAATGAGTCATCTTTACATAAACCAAACTTGGGTCCATTACTCAACCTTTGTGCCACTGGACTTTCTTCAAGGGTTGACATCAATGACAACCAACCTTAATCAACATTAGTTTTGTTCATGCTCAATCAAAGACTAAATGGATATTATAACCAATACACATGATTTTCCTTCAAGATGTATGCAAAAGCTGATTCATATCTCAAGGGTAGCTCTTGGAGGATGTTGTGAAGAGGTTTCAAGGGTGTACAGATGCTAATCAACACCATCATTCAATATCCATTCATACCTAGAATTTAGAGTGAGTCAATGGAGTGAGAGCAATATTATTGAGAGCAATTGGGGTTCCATTAACTTAAATTGTACAAGGCACATGTAGCACTAGCTAAATGTATCAAAGTTTATGAGGTTGCACATAGAAATCAAACCCATAATACAATTCTATATTGTTTATGCCATAATTTATTAATTGGGTTCGTTAATCTCAACAATTTAGGGAAGACAACATTTACAGTTTTCATTCCCATAAATTAAACCCTTTATTTTATTTTAGAAATCTAATTACACTACCACTATATATACATTCAAGGAGATATGAATATCAATATATATAATCAACAAGATGATTGGATCCTTGCACATAGGCAACACAAAATTTGCGCTTCTTCAATTATTTTGACCAACCCATCATTTCTCACTCCACAAACTGACAAAATAAATAGTCCTTACACTCAAGAATCATAGAACGCTACAACCATTCAGTTCTATGACAACTAAAATTTATTTTTATGTATGTCTCGTGTAGTTTCACTCGACACAACTATATATATGAATTTTTGCAAAGCAAGAATGAAATACCTATCTATTTAATTCTTTTTGTCCAAGGAAACTAATTGAGGGTGAGCTATTTACCACCCAACCGCAGACATTGTTGCATATAAAAATTTTAGCAACATGTCACCCCCTAGCTAGGATATCATAGCACAAGGGTGAAATTGACACTCCTCAGAACTTTTTGGGGAATGAATCAACTCAAAACATAATTTAATCCCCTGGGAACAATCTGCTAAGTTCTCAAGAACAAAAAATAGTTCTTTTGCACCCCATTGCTTGCCCCACACAACACACAGAGATAACTCCCTTTTTTAGAAGTCTCCCCCGTCTATGATCTTCTATGTGTGCCCAACAAGGTCCTAGATGCAATCATGTAATTCATTGATTTTCTATATTTCCAACTCTACTGCTGGTGGCAAGAACTTCTTTTTCTTGACTATTTTTTCACCTGCTATGGTTGGCTTGTTTTGGATGCCTAAAAACTCTCTTTTTTCTCTCCCCTCCTTCCCCCAGGACTCAGCTCCTCCTTCTACTCAAATTTCTCCTTTTTTTTTGGCAACCTTTGAGTCCCTCATATGTTCCTAAGACTCATTGTACTCAACCCATATCTCAATAAGTTGATGAGAGGATCCTCACATCCACCTCTCCCCATGTAGTTCATGTGATCAATCTCATAACATGGGTACTTTCCCATACTCTCATAACTAGGGAGGTGACTACTTCTACCAACATCCTTACATTCATTCAATGACCGACTTTGGGTAAATTAAAGGAAGAAAAGGATAATTGCTCACAAAATAAGTTGGCAAGGTGGCTTGGGATCTTTGACATGTAGAACCCCCTTTAGGGCCCCTCACTCTTCGTCACTCATGGTATCATGGCCCTTGTAGGTGCTTGTGTTCAATCAACTATTTAGATTATGTAATGTTCCCAAGCCAAGATGCAAGGAACATCATGGTTTTGGGTGTCCTTTAAACTTTTTCTGGTTGTGGCATTTCGTCAAACACTTTGTTGACCTACTTGTTTACATGTGTTTACTTGCAGGATGACCTCTTGATTTCAGCCTTAGGGTTTATGTTGATGAGTTATACATGTGTTTGCAACAATAGAAAAGGAGATACAATCATGGAACATACCTCAACCATATGCAATATGATAGACAAGCCAAAACATCTCAAATCTTCTTTTTTTCATGAAATAGAAGAACCTGCTACAATGAAGATGCTGATATGGAATGCTCAATAGATGGATAAGAAGATAGACAATAGAAGCTGGAGATGCTACAAAATTCTCCAATAGAACATGCCACAAGCCTCCAAAGGCCAAATATCCAATGAAGATCAATACAAGATGATCTGGGTCGTATGAAATAACAAATCCCTAGAAAAATGATGCCACGCCTTGTTGAAATGCTGAAGCTCCTCAAAAATTTGGCCCTGCTTCCAAAGGTGTCCAATCACCTCAAGAAAGATGCCAAACAGTAGATTAGGTGATGGAAAGAACAACCCAGGTGCATGAATCTCCAAGACCCCTCTCAAATCCTATGGATCTGAGCCTCCTCCAAGGAATGGTGCGCCCCCCTAAATGCCTGAAACCCTAGATAAATTGGCCTCTCTCCTAGAGACCTCCAACAACTCCACCAATCCACTAGAATGATAGATCGAGGCAAGACAATGAAAAACCAAATTCTCAACTAGGAAAAATACCTGCTAGATCCTTATATATCTCTACCATCCAAATAATGGTGCACCCTCCTCTTGGGAAATCGTCCCACTATCAATACAAATAAACCATCCACTAAAATGCCTCTGGAAACAACCAAGAATGTTGCTAAAACACCTGCAAGGAAAACCCAATACCTGGAATTCGCAAAATCTCTTCTCCTCAGCTGGATCGAACCTTCCTTCAATGAGAGGTGCGCTTATTGGCCCTTGACCAAGTTTTGAGGAACACTTGGTCATATTTGACCATTTTTGGGACCTCGATATCTTGTCGAAGATGGAGTGCCAGATGAAGCAGAGATCATGGGATCTCGGCCCACTTTTGGGCCCCTTTTTGGGTTTTGAGACAATGTAATGGGAAAGGGATGTCGACCCGTGGGTTCACCCATGATTAGGCCTACTTTTGTATGTATAAATAGATGTCTAGGAGAAGTAAGTAGGGGACGGTAGCCTATCTATGTGATGTAAGCTAAGTGCTAGTAGTGCTATGTGCATGACTGTAGAAGGGTTACAGAGCTAAGTGCAAGTGATTATAGAGATTATAGATTTGATGTTGCTTTGTGCCTAATCATGTGAATGAATGCTAGATCTGACCTATATGGATGTGCTTAGTGCTTGAATCTGCTAGATCTAATATGTTCCTATTATGTTAAGTGTTATTAGATGATGGATCTAGTTTCATACTATGATACTCTGTAATTAGGGTACGTCTGCGCTGTTACTAGAACTGAATATTGATGAAGGTTAATTGCTAAGTGATCTGTTAAGCGTTAGAATCACATATCTACGTCCCAGCTAAAGTTGCAAACATCTGAGTCCTACAACCACCCTTGCCTCTACCTCGGGTGAGACTTCATCTACTTTGCAGGTGTTGTTGAAAGGGTCAATAGTTAGGGTTTTGTTGGTGTGTTGTTGTAGCGTTGAACCCTGGGTCTGCCCCTATGCCAACAAATGCTTCCGTTGCCGAGACTTGAAACTGTGATTGTTGGGAATTGAGAACGAAGAAGCTTGGTGAAAATATTCGTCCTGAAACTTAGAATCTCTATGCATGGACCTGTGCCCTAGTGCACAGCAATCCACTTGATCTGATAAGCTATGTGCTAAAGAAGGAAGGACAATTCTGAAGAAAAGAAGTCAGATATGAACGCTTTGTCCTCTAAGAAAGGTTAAATTGGAAGTTTCTGAAGAAAAGAGGTAAGATCTACAGAAAGAGGTAAGATCTGTAAGCTTTGTGCTCTGATAGAGGTAAGAACAACTAAAAGTTTTTCGATGTGGAAGCTTTATGCTCTGTAAAAGTAAGATAAGTGAAAAATTTTGTTTCTAAAATATGGATCTAGGTATGTTTAATAGAGTCTGTCCTAGCTTGAAAACTAGGGCATTGTTAGATGAAACAAGGTTGGATATGAATAGATATGGTAAGAATAATGATAAATATGTTATACCTATGCATAGAAAGAATGTTTGGACTAACCAATGGAAGCAGGATCCTAGAATGATTTTTTGCAGGCTAGCTACCATGATTCTAGTGCGCATTATAGAAGAGGATGGGGATCGTTCACAAGAAAGAGAGGATTAAACCTATGTTACAGTTGCAGAAAACCAGGCCATCTAGCTAAGGAATGCCCGGGTGGAAGACCTAGTTGTCTCTGTTGCAAAGCTTTGGACCATGAAGTGTTGGATTTCCCTAGAATGATTGTTAAGCTTGAAAGAATGAATCTGAATGAACAAAACCATAAGATAGCTGTAGAAATAGATGAATCTCAGAAAGAATCAGAGAAAGTATTGATACAGATGAAAGAAACCTTGAAAGAACATAAATATGTCCAATTACCAGAGATCTTCAAAGAAAAGGAACAAGTTGAAGCAAGACTAGGGGACTTCAACATTCACTGTATTCTTGACGAAGAAACACAAGTGAACATCATGCCAGAAAGAACTTGGGAAGTTATATGGAAGCCCACCATGATTCCTTCACTGGGAGGAATAGGACTATTTAGAGGAAAACTGATAATATTATGTGGAAAACTCACTCAGATACCTATGACAGTCAATGGAACTTTGACTAAAGAAGATTTTGAGATTATTAAGTTTATTGAGGATAGTGCCCAGTTTACTATGTTACTTGGAAAACCTTGGATTAAGAGAGATCAAGCCAGAAAGGAAGAAGAAGAAAATTTTTTAGAACAACAGAGACAAGAGTTAACAGATTTCATGACTAGAAGGATTGCGCATTTGATTGAAGAACAAGAGAACAAATCAAAGCCACTTATCATTAGAGGCCCAGATGTCTTAGGAGAGAATCTTAGCAACGCGAAGTACCTATGTTCAAGGAAAATAAGAATCAAAATGGAAAGAGAATCCCTGAGACGAAGCTCACTGGAAAAAAGGCTAGGAAACTAAGTAAAAAGAGAGCTAAGATCGACACACTACAGAATATTTTAGAGGGAACCTCGCAGAATGGGAAACTTGCAGAAATTGAACTTCATCGAGATATCAGACCAACGACATATGCCACTTTGCCGAGGCGAAGCAATATAGCCATTGGAATCTGATATAACCGTTCAACTGCCACTTCGAATGGGTTGAAAAGCATTGATGGTTCACCACTAGAACATCAGACCGCACCATAAATGGACAGAACATGAGTTAATGATGCCTCATAACCATTGAAAGCAGACTGTTGCTAACTTTCTTACTTAGTCCTCCGCACCACACACCGAGAATACCTTTTGCTAACTAAGAACTTGAGCCCACATCCTGAGATTATTTTTCACTGTGATCATCACCTTGTTCTTGTACCCTCCACTGCAGTTTCTAAATCCAATTCACACCCGATCTAATCAACCCTGAGCTTGTATGTCGGACGAGCTCAACGTAGTAGAAAAAGCAGTCGAAGAAGTTATGATTGACTTAATGGCTGAGAGAGTCATGTCAAAAAGAAGGATGTCTGTCGATGTGCAAGCGTCATCAACAAGAAGAATCCAAGCTTCTCCCTCAACTGCTCACGGAGAAGGACCTTCTCGAACCACGACAGAGACAAGAACAAAGCATAGAGACGACATTGTGAATGCCAAGCTTATTCCACACATTTTGTCGACTTACATACCACCTTTGAGCAGTGGGATTAACCGCGAACATGTACCCAGAGACTTTGAGTATACTTTGATCACCGTGTACCTTTCGAAAGGGGTGCACGTAGTTCGAGTCGATCAATACAAGCTCGCAGAGTTGAATTTTAGTGACTTCAACCTCGACGACATGAAAGTCTACAATATGCTTTCCCCACACTAGTATCTAACGAAGACAAAGGGAAATAAATCGAAGATCGTCCCGCAGTCTTGGACCCAGAACCTCGTGCAGTCTACATTGTTGAATGTTATGAAGATCTCGCACTTTGGTAGACACCAGGAGGTGAATGCATGCATAAATTTTCTTATATCTTGCTATCACGGAGGATACCTATGGCTAAACCGACGCATCATTGTGAATCTGACCTTGATCAATCGGATCACATGGCTTTGCATGCAAGGCCCTAACCCACAAGAGTTCTACCCTGGCAAGACCTTTGAGGAGCATTAGTGCAGAAAATTAACAAAACCTATGGCGATGTCGAGAAGGGCACGTCGAATCGAAGCCAAGTGGTAGCGTGCTTGGCATTCGATCTGTTTCTGGATGGCTGTCGGATCGAAGCCAAGTGGTAGCGTGCTTGGCATTTGATCTCTGGCAGGTCCACCGTCGGATTGGCATGAAGTGGCATCCTGTTGGGCGTATGATCTGTTTCTGGATGGTCATCGGATCGATGCCAAGTGGCAGCCTGTTGGGTGTACAATCATTTTCTAGATGGTTGTTGGATTGACACCAAGTGGCAACCTATTTGGTGTCCGATCTATGGCAGGTCCATCGTCGGATCAACGCCAAGTGGAAGCCTGTTGGGCATCTGATCTCTTTCAGATCCACTGTCGAATGGGCACCAAGTGGTAGCCTGCTGGGCGTACGATTCGTTTCTGGATGGCTATCAGATCGACGCCAAGTGGAAGCTTGTTGGGCGTCTGATCTCTTTCAGGTCTACGGTTGAATGGGCGCCAAGTGGCAGCCTACTAGGCATATGCTCAGTTTCTAGATGGTCCTCAGATTGATGCTAAGTGGCAGCCTATTTGGCGTCCAATCTATGGCAGGTCCACCGTCGAATCGATGCCAAGTGGAACCCTGTTGGGCGCCCGATCTATTTCAGATCCACCGTCGAATGGGCACCAAGTGGCGACCTGGTGTATGATCTGTTTCTATATGGTCGTTGGATCGGCACCAAGTGGAAACTTGTTGGGTGTATGATTTGTTTCTAGATGGTCGTCGGATCGACACCAAGTGGCAGCCTGCTGGGTGTACAATCAGTTTATAGATGATCGTCAGATCGGTGCCAAGTGGTAGCCTATTTAGCGTTCGATCTATGTCAGGTCCACCATCGGATCGACGCCAAGTGGAAGCCTGTTGGGCGTCCAATCTCTTTCAGATCCACCGTCGAATGGGTGTCAAGTGGCAGCCTGTTGGGCATACGATCTATTTCTGGATGGCCATCGGATTGATGCCAAGTAGCAGCCTGTTCGGTGTACTATCTGTTTCTGGATGGCTGTCAGATTGGCGCCAAGTGGCAACATGTTGGGCATCCGATCTTTGGCAGGTCCATGGTCGGATTGGCGACAAGTGGCAGCCTGTTGGGCATCCAATATTTTGCAGGTCCATGGTCAGATTGATGACAAGTGGTGACTTGCTCGGCATCTAATCTTTGGCAGGTTCACCGGTGGATCTGCAAAAAGTGGTAGCCTTATGGGCATCCAATCTCTGGCAAGTCCACCATCAGATCTGCGAAAAGTGGCAACCTTGACGTCAGATCCTTGTTATGTTGACCGTTAGATATGGGACAAGTGGCAACTTTATGGGCGTTAGATATGTGGCAGGTCCACTGTCGGATATGTGACAAGTGGCAACCTTATGGGTGTCATATCTCTGGCATGTTGACCGTCGGATCTGCGAAAGTGGAAACCTTATGGGTTTCGATCTCTGGCAGGATGATCGTTGGATCTGTGATAAGTGAAACCTTATGGGCTTTTAATTTGATTTTGTATTTATTTTGAAGTTTCTCTTTTTTCCTCTTTTTTTTTTTCCTTTGTGTAAGTTACTTTTTAGGTTGTCACAAGATCTATTTTTTAGTTTGGCTATGCACTACACTTAAGAGTTAGTTTTTAGTTTGATTGTGCAACTTAAAATTAGTTCCTAATTTTGAAACTTACAACCTTAAGTATTTAGTAAGGTAGGAAGGATTTAAGATATATTATAAAAAGAAAGCATCAAGGTCCTCAAGAATAATTAAATTATGAATTTAATAAAATTGTGTTTTTATTATTAAAGAGAGGGCATACTATTCTCAACCTTCTCTTCATTTTAAGGCCATTTCTAGTTCTCCAACAACCAATTTCACTTTGAAAATCATAAGCATTAATGATCTTAATCTTAGTAATGTTTATGTTGGTTTTTTAAGTGCATATAATATTTCAAAAATAGTTTTTTATCTATCATACTAAGTTTGGTAAAATATTTGTAATAGTTCAACTTCTTCTTATCAATGATTTTTATTATCATTGTTATCTTCAACCTTCTCTACATCTTAAGGCCTTTTCTCGTTCTCCAACAACCAATTTCACTATGGAAATCATAAGCATTAATGATCCTAATCTTAGTAATGTTTATGTTGTTTTTTTAAGTACATATAATATTTCAAAAATAGTTTTTAATCTATCATACTAAGTTTGGTAAAATATTTGTAATAGTTCAACTTCTTCTTATCAATGATTTTTATTATCATTGTTATCCTCAACCTTCTCTACATCTTAAGGCCCTTTCTAGTTCTCCAACAACCAATTTCACTATGGAAATTATAAGCATTAATGATCCTAATCTTAGTAATGTTTATGTTGTTTGTTTAAGTGCATATAATATTTCAAAAATAGTTTTTAATCTATCATACTAAGTTTGGTAAAATATTTGTAATAGCTCAACTTCTTCTTATCAATGATTTTTATTATCATTGTTATCCTCAACCTTCTCTACATCTTAAGGCCCTTTCAGCAACCAATTTCACTACAGAAATCATAAGCATTAATGATCTGAATCTTAGTAATGTTTATGTTGTTTTTTAAAGTGCATATAATATTTCAAAAATAGTTTTTAATCTATCATACTAAGTTTGGTAAAATATTTGTAATAGTTCAACTTCTTCTTATCAATGATTTTTATTATCATTGTTATCCT
>ML810632.1:31349-49956 GCA_009831015.1 Picea engelmannii | reverse complement strand
CATGGAAGGGTGGGGCGGTCATTCAACTTGGAAACTAAATGTCAATGGGATATATTCCACATGGTCATATTGAGGGAATGGATACATTAAATTTCAATGGGATATAGTCCACATGGTCATATTGAGAAAATTGATACACTCACCATTTTGGTCTTATAGGCATATCAATGTCACTTCCACAATGATTCAATTTTTCTTATGACTTTTGCATCAATAAAAAATGGCTTGTTCTTTTATTGTAAAATAAAAAAATATAAAGAATCATGCAAGAAATGGTAGCAATGCTTCACTGACCTATTAACCTAGTAATCAACCAAGCGATTTCCCGAAAGGGGTTTTCAAAAGAGTTGACCTAAATCCTGGTTATGTCTTCTAGAATAGAGGCATGATTCTCCAAATATTCAAGCAAGAGGTCAAGGCCATTGTTATATATTTTCAAGAAATCTTTGCAGTCTTCTACTTTGAAGGTAAGGTTCAACTCTGGGAGCTTCAACATCCTGTGAAAGACTTGTGGTGAAAGGGAGACTAGACAATGACCTTGGAGTTGTATAATCCTCTGGCTCGGTACGTATTTCTCAATGCACCATGCAACACTCTCTTTACAATCAAAGACCTCAGGAACACATCCTGCACAAGTAATTTCGGATGCCCAGATTACGTCTTTTAGTGTAGGAGGAGAGGAGTAATATGAATATGCTCTAGACCAATGAAATTTCTAGTCTTCACAACCAAAAATATTTAGAGTATTCTTTCAGTTGGATAATAACTTGAAATGAATTTTTCAGAGAGATGACAATAATATAACCTTTGGCAAATAGTGCTTTTAATGCAATTTAATGAGAAATTTCCTCAAGCCCTTCGCTATTAATGGTGATATTTTCAGAGCCTGCATGATCAATTATTAGCATTACACCATACTTAATGAATATTGGGAAAAACACGAAGATGGCGGGGACGGACTGGAACAATTTTGAATATGGAATTTTTCATGAACTCACCAACCCGTTGTGAATGATAAAAAATAAGCTAAGTGTTGCAAAGTTGATGCAGGAGCATCGTCAGAAAGCACACGTGGCATGAGAACTCAGGGCCCGAGGACCAATTCAGAATCTTGAACGCTGGCCAATACTGCAATTTTTGAAGTTGATAGAAACAAAGGAGGAAAGATCATGCGCTTGGAAACAAATTGAGCATGTGTGATTGGGGAGTTAACCCTAGTATTAATGTAACCATAGTTAGAAAAAAGTGATTTTTTCTTTTGAAGGATCCTCTAATATAATGAGAGGTTTTTTACTTTTTAAGGAGTTACTTGCATAGAATTGCACAACATTGTAAAAGTTGCAAAGAGTAGCGAGAGTTGCAGGTAGAGGGGTGAAAGTAGATTTGCAAGTAGAGTTTATGAGAAGTAGTTGAGAAGTAGGGAATGAACATAATCGAGGAAAATATCCAAATGTGTGAGACTATTGTTGCTTTCACTTCTCTTTTACTGTTTTTTCTTTCTTTTCCAAGAATGACTAAATCTTACTGTGAGTGTATGTAATTCAAAACTGCTTGCATAACTCAAGATCGCTTTTCTCCGTGAGTCGGTGCAAGGTGTGCACATAGTCTTCAAGGAGTGCATCGACAGGGTCTATTTCAACTCATAACGCTCAGGAGGAACAACATAAAATTTTCTTTGGAAAGAGTGCAAAGCGACTGCTGCATGGTGTGCAAATTCATCTAAAAGAATTCAAGATCTTGCGCAAAGATCGCTTGCAAGGAGTGCACGATTCCAAAATTCGAAGCAAATCCGTAAGAAGTCGAATGACGAGAACAGAGGAGAGCCAAAAAGGCGTAAAGGATTCTTTTTAATAACTCTTTAATCTAAGATTGACGAATTTCCCGAAAGAGCGAGAAGTTCTTGGGGAATCAAAATCTTTAAGGAGATCGAGCTCAGGAGGGTAGCACTTTTCAAAAAAGTGTGGATGAGATCCAAGAAATGAACTCATACGAAGAACAAAGGTCAAAGCCTTTGAATCTTTCAAAATCCTTCTAAGTCAGAAGAAAGCTTAAGCTCAGGAGGAACAACACTTCCCAAGAAAGTGTGGACGAGATCTAGGAACCAGACTCGCAGGAAGGACAAAGGTCAGTACCTTTGAATCTCTCTAAAATATTCTAATTTTGAAGAAATTCCAAAGCTCAAAGGAGAGGTAGAATTTCAAGAAACGTAGGCGAGACTTAGAGTCATCGGGCTCGTAGAAGGATCAAGGGTCGAAACCTTCAACACTTAGAGAATTCTTCCAAGACAGGAGAAATTCCAAGCTCAGGAGGAGGAGCGACAACTATCATTATATCAGCTGCAGAGGAGAGATTTGGACTGTTCGATCAACGTCCAGACAACGAGAAGAAAGAGTAGAGGAGAAAAGATCGTAGTCATTTGATCTGAGTGCAAGGGAAAAGATCACAACCATTCGATCTTAGCACAAAATAAAATATCTCATCTGTCAGATCTGAGCGCATGGATCAACAACAGTTGATCTAAAGGTAAGGTGCGCACACCTTAACATTATGAAGATATGAGCCAAAGACTCGAGGAGCTGGGAGCTGCAACAATCCTAGTCGTCCATCAAGGAGGACACGTGGCAAGAGCTCAACATTTTGTTGACTCGCATAGTAAGAAGGTCAAAGAACATAACTGTTCGAGCTCGCGATGTGCAAAATTGTGATTTGATCATGGTCATCCATAAAGGAGGACATGTGGCGAGAGCTCAACATTTCGCTGACTCGTAGGGTGGAAAGATCAAAGAGCAAAGTTGAGAGGAGTCACGAAGGGAGAACTCATGAAAGGATCACAACCATTGGTTATTTTTAAACCATTGAGATCGTCTATCATCAAGGACGACGCGTGGCAAAAGATCAACATTTCTCTAACTAGTGACTCAAAGAAGTCAAAGACAAAGTTACAAGAACTCGCTAAACACGAAATCATGATTTGATCAAAACCGTTGATTGAAGGAGGGAGATAAATCGTAGATTTGGTTTTGTTGGGATTTTGTGACTCGGGAAATCAGAGGCAAGAGTTCTAAGAACTCGCGAATTTTGAAATCACGATTTAATTAGAGCCGTCGGACCTAGGAGAGTTCTAGACCATTGATTGTCCAAGGAGACGATTCACAAAGTACGAACTCGCGAAATATTTGAAAGAATCACCCACGGTCATAGCGAAAGGTCATGTTGGTGGAGGAGAATATAGGAGCTAGCATGTGCTAGTCTCCTATCGAAATGCTGGAAGTCGAGAGAGTCAGAGTGACTCACATGTAAAGAACCAATACACGAAATCGCAACGGGTCGTTAGTTTAGGCGACTTGTCACAGTTGTGGTCAAGTAAAGGAAGGGCTTAGACAGAGAAAAGCTAGCGCCCGTCGGGCATTGAAATTTGAACAACGCTTAGGAGAGAGCTCGCGGGTGCCATATGTTAATATTATGGTAGCTACGGAAGGTATTTACCTCCATGTGTGAACCTGACGAGAATAGAAGACTCTGGTAAGCAAGAGAAAACCCTAATGAGTTGGCTAATAACCCTATAAGTCTTGTCGGCTCAAGAAGATAATTTATATTAGGTTATTAGCCTCCAAGAGAAGAATTTGGCCATAATTAATAATAATATACTGAACAGACACTATCCAGAAGGAGAAGTCGGCCCCAACAAATCTGGCAGAACCAGTATAAATACAGGGCTCCAGTTCTCATTTTGACACATCTCAGAATTACAGACAACAAGTGGTGCACACTGTAGTTCCCAGTTTGGTGCGCATGTGTGGAGGAGAGCTGCAGATGCAGTTGCTGCTGCTAGCAATTTCAGTGTTGGCTTGGACTATCTCTTGGCTAGGGTTTGGACTATCTGATCAGTTATTGTTGGTGTGCTATACTTGGAGGAAGATGCGCTACACCTTGTTTGGCTATCTAGCCTAGGGTTTGCTTCCAGAGTAATTCTCAGTCAAGGTTAAGGTGCTCGGAGGGTGGCTTCAACCTATGGTTGGGTGACAAGGGTATCGTCAATGGTAAACTGAGCACACATTCTTCTATATTCTAACAGGTTATGGGCACACACCTCCTTCATTCAGTCTAAACACTGGAAGGAAACATAGCCACTAGGATATTGAGCTCGCTAAGGAACTACAGCTAGGGTTACTAGCAGAAGCAGCTCCCAAGACACTGTCGCTAGGGTTACTAGCAGGAGCAGTTGCATAAACCCTAAACCTCTTGTTGAGGAACCTTAAGTGAAGAGATTGACCTAATCTCTAGATATATCAATGCATCCTAGCCTAGCGCATCTCCTGATATTCTTAGCAAGCCAAGACATGAAATTTGAATTTCTGGTAAAATCTAAGGTTTGACCAAGTCAAGTAGCCATGAATAACTTTATGAAGTCTGAGAATAAGTTAGATGGAGCCTCTAACTTCAGAGTGTGGAAGACAAGGATTGACCTCATCCTTTCCAAGAATAAAGTGTTGGATATCATGAAAGGAAAGATCGTGAAGCCAGAGTTTGAAGAAGGAGAAGAGAAGAAACCACAGAACGTTGCAACTATGGAGAAGTTGAAAGATGTTGACATCAATGCCATGAGTATCATAGTGGATTCCATAAAAGACCACTTCATGGATGATTTTAGGGGCTAAATTTCGCTCATGGGCTAATTTTCCATGGTTTTTCCAAAAATGAGATTCGCCATTTTAAAAATGATTCGTCGAAATTCTATAGGACAAAATTATTTTACCTTAAAAATCGCCAAAAATTTATAAAAACTATATAAAATATATAGAAATTTGAATATTTTTAAAAACATATCGCCAAACATTTATAGTAGGCATATGAAGGATTATTAAGAGTCACCGAGGTTTCTAAATTTTAAAATAAATTTCCATCCTTAAAATCATCCTTGGACCACTTGATACCCTACATCTCCCATCTTGACTCATCAAAGAAGATGTACGATGCCCTAACAAATCTCTTCTCAGTCAGAAACATTGGACAAGTTATGAGTCTAAAGAATGAGCTCCATGACATGAAGATGAATGATGACGACAACATAACATCATACTTTGTAAGGATCTCCCAGTTAAGAGATCAACTACAAGCTATTGAAGAAATCACTTCAGAGAAGGAATTGGTGAACATAGTACTCAATGGTCTTCCCAAGACATTGGATGCATTTTCCGCAAGCATGAACACAAGGAAGGAGTACCTGACATTTGAATAACTTTGGACTTGCTGTGCTCAAGAAGAATCAAGGATCAATGCAAAAGAGAAACCCCAGAGGAAATACGATGATCAAGCCTTCACAACAAGATTCAAGAACTTCAGGAACAAAAGGAAGTTTGGCTCAAGGAGGAAGACAAATCAAGAGAAAGACATNCTCAAGAAGAATCAAGGATCAATGCAAAAGAGAAACCCCAGAGGAAATACGATGATCAAGCCTTCACAACAAGATTCAAGAACTTCAGGAACAAAAGGAAGTTTGGCTCAAGGAGGAAGACAAATCAAGAGAAAGACATTTCAGAAGTACAATTCTTCAACTTTCAAAAGTACGGTCACTAAAAAAATCATTGTCCCGAGCTAAAGAGAAGGAAGGAGAAACACGAAGCAACAATTACCGAAGAAAAGGAACCTACAAAGAAGACTAAGCAGGATGGAAGAGACTTCTTCTTCTAAAAGGTAACACCACTCTTCTTATTTCTTGTACATATCTTGTTTGCATCATCTCTGTACATATCTTGTATATCTATAATGTGTTCCAAGAAGAACTATACCTATGGAAGAACAAAAAATATGAAAATGGATATCATTAGATAATACACATGAAAATATGAGATACAAATCATGTGGAAGCTATTAAGCCAAATCAATCATGAAGAGGCTTAGAAGAAGCAAGCAATCAAGAGGAAATTAGAAAAGGACTTATGACGCTTTGTAGAAGACAACAAGACAGAAGCAAGAGAGCCAATTATACATTGCAGAAGACAATAAAGATGCAGATGGAAGCATGGACTCTATTAGACAAGAGAGCCAATTATATATTGCACAAGACAATAAGGATGTAGATGGAAGCATGGACTCCGTTAGATGGAGGGATCCGATTATATGCACTCTTACATAAAGAAAGGATTAGGAGGGAGCTAATCCTATGACCCATTGAAGATGATGAAGTATGTATCCATGGTAGCAGCCATAAAAAAAACAATACGTGTTCAGTTCAACTGCAGAATAAGACTTCCTCGAAGAGAAGCCTTAAAGTATTTCTGGTTGTCCATCCAGATCTGTGATCCTATGATGAAAGGAAGAAGTGGAGTCTCTAGGGCATGGAATCTATAAGAAACTCCATGGACCTAAGAGCTAAATAAAAACATGAAAAGGAACATAAGGACTCCAAGAAAGAAAGAGAAACCAGAACAACCAATCATTGTATCAAGAATCACAAGATTACCAACCTAATATAAACTCACTAAAATAAATCAAGCAGAAGAACTGAAAGTTGTGATAAAGAACGAATGTATGGAAGACTTATGAACTAAAGCATTGCGAGACCTAGAACTAGAGGTTCTCCCAGATGGAGGGAGAAGACTATGATGATTACTTGTTCCATTACACCAGACTTATCTCTACATAAGTCATTATATCATCTGCAACATCCATGAGTCAGAAATCTACATCAAATGAATGCAAAGAATGTTCTCCAGAGAAAATGAATAAAGAGCATATGAAGAACAATCTCAAGACTTTGAGGCATACCAGAAAGAGACTCATGTATGAATATAAGAAGAAGATAACTTGGTGAAGAACCTCCAGTGCACAGTAGAAGCGTGGTGAAGATTTCCTATAACATCAAGATGATTACTCAGTAGATCAGATCTCATGATGACAGAAGAAGTACCACATGGATATGTTCCAATTTTCCAACTATGATATACTCTATTGTTCAGATCTACATGAATCCTTCACAGTGTTCTAGACTAAAGTACAATTTGAAATCAAGCATTATACTATCCTTGATGAAGTCCAGAAAGGAGAAAATGATCTCTCCAATACATATCTCCACAGATGAGCAGATAAGCAAACATTTTGGTAAAGCTTCTATCTAAGATGAAAGAGTTTGCATACTCAAGCTGGAGCTCATCGAAACAACTTCCTTCTTATTGAAAAAGGAATAAATGACTCTCCAAGTTAGGAGGGAGCACTGAAAACATTATTGAAAACATTCATTCTTTAAGATTGAAAAATAGTCCATTTTGGACAAATGCTTTCCTGTTCGGAAAGTGGATTGAGACTTCTAACGGACAATCACTTTCCATTGTGGTTAACATGGGAAGTAGTATGAATGATGATGTATGATAGACAATGACTTTCTATTGTGGTTAACATGGGGAGTGGTCTAGGGCAATCTCTCTTCTTAAGGGTTACTCAAGAAGACTAGCCTGCCTCGCCAGACAACAATTTCTCATTGTGGTTAACATGAGGAATGGTCTGTTTTGGAGGTTGATGCAGGACAGTCTTTTCCTCTTGTGGTTAACATAGGAAATGGTTCAGACAATCATTCCTTAGGGTTTATACATTCTCTCCAGGGTGCACTTTGATTAGTGTAGGAGGAATGGCCCAGGGTGGAGAATGGTCCAAGCTCAGCAATCAGGGACAGACATTCCTTAGGGTTTATACATTCTCTCCAGGGTGCACTTTGATTAGTGTAGGAGGAATGGCCCAGGGTGGGGAATGGTCTAGAATAAACATTCCTTAGGGTTATACATTTTCTCCAGGGTGCACTTTGATTAGTGTAGGAAGAATGGCCCAGGGTGAGGAATGGTCCATGTTCAGAAGACAGGACAATTATTCTTCCTTGTTTGAGAAGAATAGTCCAGATATCTCATTGTTCTACTCTGAGGGAAGATATTCTTTCATATCTCATTGTTCTACTCTGAGGGTAGATATTCTTTCATATCTCGCAGACGTGAGTGAAAGATTGGCCCAAATAATTCAATTTATATCATAACATTGTTTCTGTGCAGGTTGCTATCAGATGTTTTTTATGAAAACAGTAGATGTAGACTACTATGGTGGATATGTTCCACTATTCCCGAGGCAGATATTCTTTCAGAGCTCACATATGTGAGTGAAATATTGGCCCATATGATTCATTTTATATCATAACATTGTTTCTATGCAGGTTGCTATCATATGTTTGTTATGAAGACTATATGGCAGTAGATGAAGACTACTGTGGTGGATATGTTCCACTGTTCGTGACTATATGTTGTTGATCAAGTACTTGTGTGTTACTTGGTGTGGTATTGAACCACTAGATTGTAGTTATGTACTACTATGGATAGACAAAGTTGTGTTCTATTTTTGTTCTAATTGCCTTGAAGACTATCAACAATTTATTGAAAATAATCACCATCCAGATGAATGATGAACAAATTTTTTCCAGACAAAAATTGGTTCAGAGCATTTACTTCTCTAGATTATAAGAGTGGCTCTTGTATCACTCTATGTTTTGAGTGACTTATCCAGCATCATGTCTAATTACTCAGATGAAGTATGGTTTTGAGAGATGATGCAGCTGATGGTGATGGTGATGCTCATGATCTAGTCATGAGATAGTCCAGACGACTATATTGATGCTACCGGGTAAATGGTATGTTTTTTGTGCTCAATACCATTACCTATAATACCTCCCTATCTAGGAGGGAGTGTTAATATTATGGTAGTTGTGGGAGGTATTTACCTCTATGTGTGAACCTGATGAGAATAGAATACTCCAGAAAGCAAGAGAAAACCCTAATGAGTTGGCTAATAACCCTAGAAGTCTTGTCGTGTCAAGAAGATAATTTATATTAGGTTATTAGCCTCCAAGAGAAGAAGTCGGCTAGAAATAATAATAATATATTGAACAGACACTATCCAGAAGGAGAATTTGGCCTCAACAAATCTGGCAGAACCAGTATAAATACAGGGCGCTAGTTCTCATTTTGACACATCTCAGAATTGCAGACAACAAGTGGTGCGCACTTCAGTTCCCAGTTTGGTGCGCATGTGTGGAGGAGAGATGTAGATGCAGCTACTACAACTAGAAGTTTCAGTGTTGGCTTGGACTATCTCTTGGCTAGGGTTTGGACTATCTGATCAGTTATTGTTGGTGCGCTATCCTTGGAGGAAGATGTGCTACACCTTGTTTGGCTATCTAGCCTAGGGTTTGCTTCCAGAGTAATTCTCAGTCAAGTTTAAGGTGCTCAGAGGGTGGCTTCGGCCTATGATTGGGTGATGAGGGTATCGTCAATGGTAAAATGAGCACACATTCTTCTATATTCTAACACCATACACCCTGTGTATTTAGAAGAAGGGTCTGTGTAAGTTGATTTGGGGTCCAGTAGAGACACAAAGAGTCAGTTAGACTCAGTTTCTTTATCAATCCTAGACCGCAAGGTCGCGCAACCCTTAGGATAGAAGGGGGTCTGCATCAAGTGGTATCAGAGATGATTTTTTTCTGTAGATTTCAGGCGAATGAGATGGACGAGATAGGCTGACTACATTAAGTAGTATCAAGAGTTGAATTGTGTCTACAGATTGTAGGGAAAGGTGATATGATGATATCAAATGTCTAAGAAACTGAAGTTCACTTGTGGACAACGGGTGAAGGAAGACATGATATTGATGTTCTGTGAAGATTGTTGCAAGGTGTGCAACAAATGGTAGATATCCAGGAGAGCTGAGGAAAGAAAAAATGGATACTAAATGCCATGAACGTGGTCAAAGAGGAGACCGCCATAAGAAAAGTAAAGAAGAAATTGATGAGGAACTCGTTGAGATAAGAGCAAGAATGGAACAACTAGCATTGAGGATGCAATAAGAGTCCAAGGTAAACTGGACATATGAATGGCCTTTGAAAAGAAAAGTGAAGTGGCATGTCTAGAAATTGTTTGCCAGAGGATAACGAAAGTTGTTGAGAAGGTTGTTGAGGCATGCTGAAGACCTCAGTGACACTGAGGAGAAAGCGATTCACATATATGAACTAGAGATTGGGAGGAACCTCAATGATGATGAGGAGAAGAGATTAGTTAGGGATCTCATAAAATGCCAGGAGGGTAGAAGGGAACTTTCAAGTTCCCAGGTGGGAAATGAAGGGACATCGTCAGAGGATTTCAGAAACTGGCAGGTGGGCAGAGGTGGACTTTCAATTTGCCAGGTGGGCAATGGAGAGAGATCAGTTGAAGATTTCATATACTTCTAGGTGGGAAGTAATGAAAGTTCAGATTGACAAGTGGGAAATAAGATGAGATCAATTTATTTCATGAGCTGCCATGTGGGTAGAGGAGAAATCCCATATTTCCAGGTGGGCAAGGGAGAAGAGATGGGGCTATGTGAGGGTCTCATGACTTCAACTGATAGTTCAGATCAGGAAGGAGTGTTGACAAAAGATGATCAGAGGAGTGTCCTAATCATTGGGGGAATTCAAATATTCCTACCAAATAGTCCAGCAGAGACTAATACAAGAGTTTCACATGAGGAGGTAGTGCAACAAGAATCCGATTAGGAGGCCATGGAGCCAATTGATTTCAAAGATCATTGTTTCTATGATGTAGATGAAACAAAAGAATAAGGAAAACCAACAGTGAATTTCATAGAGGGAGAGATGAAGCCAACAATGATGTTTTCCCCAACAGAAGGAGAAGAGAATTCAATAGAATTGCTCAAAATTTTCAGCCAGGAAGATGAACAGGAGATGACTGCAGCACTGGAGCCTGTAGCAGAAGAGGAAACATACAACATAGATTTTACTGAGTTGTATGAGGAATAGGAATCCCTAGAGAGGAGGGTGATAGTGAAAATCATGCACATCCAATAGATCAAACTGGAGATAGGTAGAGGAGCATACTAGCCTGGGGAGGAGCTGGAAGAAGTTGGAGTTGAACCAACACAAGAAGAGATGATAGAAGTCACTCTGATAGAGGAAGAAGCTGAGTAGAAACTCAGTGATGAGACTACAGAAATGGAACCTATAGTAGAGTGGAAAGCTAAGGGAACATGACATGAAGGGATCAAGGGAGATCAGGTTGATCTACCCATTGACATGAAGGAAGTGCAACGAAGCAGTCTGCAAAATAAGGACCAACCAATTGAGCAGCTGGATGAGGTGATTGAGGAAATTGGAAGGCTGATGTTGGGGTCAGCACAAGAACCTGTCAATAGGAAGAGACTGAACAGAGGAGGACCTTCCATAGCAGTAGAGAAGAAACTACAGAAGCAAAAGAAGCAGCAAGGAAAAGGAGCAGATGAACAACTTCAAGAGAAAGTATGGGACCCTAGAGGATATCAAAAACATAACAGAGGGATACATGAGCAAGAACTCATGATTTTCCCATCCATCAAGTATATTATTCAAGAGGGATTGTTGTTAAAGGGAAATCAATTATTGAAGGGATGGATTTTTTGTTGGGACTACCAAGAACATAAAGGTGAGAATGTTGTTGAGGACTGTTGAAGACCTCAGTGACATAGAGGAGAAAGTGATTCACATCTGTGAACCATAGATTTGGAGGAACCTTAGTGATGATGAGGAGAAGAGATTAGTTATGGATCTCATAAACTGCTAGGAGGGAAGAAGGGAACTTTCAAGTTTCCAGGTGGGAAATGAAGGGAGATCGTCAGAGGATCTCAAAAACTTACAGGTGGGAAGAGGTGTAATTTCAAGTTGCCAGGTGGGCAATGGAGAGAGATTAGTTGAAGATATCATATACTACTAGGTAGGCAGTAATGAATGTTTATATTGACAAGTGGGCAATGAGATGAGATCAATTGATTTCATGAGCTTCAATGTGGGCAGAGGAGAAATCCCATATTTCCAGGTGGGAAAGGGAGAAGAGATGGGGCTATGTGAGGGTCTCATGAACTCAGCTAATAGTTTAGATCAGCAAGGAGTGTTGACAGAAGAGGATCAGAGGAGTGTCCTGATCATTGGGGGAATTCAAATATTCCTACCAAATAGTCCAACAAAGACTAATACAAGAGTTGCAGATGAGTAGGTAGTGCAACAAGAATCTGAGCAGGAGGCCATGGAGCCAATTGATTTTAAAGATAATTGTGTTTGTGATGTAGATGCAACAACAGAAGAAGGAAAACCAACAATTACTATCATAGAGGGAGATACAGAGCTGACAGTGATGTTTTCCCCAGCAGAAAGAGAAGAGCATTCAAAAGAATTTCTCACAATTTTCAGCCAGGAAGATGAACAAGAGATGATTGCAGCACTGGAGTGTACAACAGAAGAGGAAATAGACAACATAGATTTTGCTGAGTTGAATGAGGAATAGGAAGACCTAGAGAGGAGGGTGACAGTGAAAATGCTGCACATCCAATAGATAAAATTGGAGATAGGTAGATGATCATACCAACCTGGGGAGGAGCTGGAAGAAGTTGGAATTGAACCAACATAAGAGGAGATGACATAAGTCACTCTGACAAAGGAAGAAGCTGAGTAAAAGCTCAGTGATGAGACTGCAGAAATGGAGCCTATAGCAGAGTGGAAAGCTAAGGGGACATGACATGAAGGGATCAAGGGAGATCAGGTTGATCTATCCATTGACTAGAAGGAAGTGCAGCGAAGCAGTCTGTAAAACAAGGACCATCCAATTGAGCAGCTGGATGAGGTGATAGAAGAAATTAGAAGGTTGATGTTGGGGTCAGCACAAGAACCTGTCAGTAGGAAGAGACTGAACAAAGGAGGACTTGCTATAGCAGTAGAGAAGAAACAACAACAACAACAAAAGAAGTAGTAAGGAAAAGGAGTAGATGAACAACTCCAAGAGAAAGTATGGGACCCTAGAGGATCTCAACAACATAGCATAGGGAGCCATGAGAAAGAGCTCATGATTTTCCCATCCATGGAGTATATGATTCAAGAGGGATTGTTGTTCAAGGGCAATCAATTATTGAAGGGATGGATTTTGTGTTGGGACTTCCAAGAATGCAAAGAGGATGCGATCCCATATTTGTGGTGGTGGATATATTCTCAAAGATGGCACACTTTATCCCATGCCAAAAGACCAGTGATGCAACACATGTTGCAGTTCTATTCTTTAAAGAAGTTGTAAGACTTCACGACCTACCCAGAAGCATTGTCTCAGACAGAGACACAAAAGTTGGTTATTCTTGGATAACACTGTGGAAGAAGTTGGGGACATATTTGTCCTTTAACTCAGCTTATTACCCTCAGATAGATGGGAAGACTAAGGTGGTAAATAGAAGCTTGGGAAACTTATTAAACCAGATCAAAGGGATCAACAGATCAAGAGAAGATTCAATGGGAGAAACAAATGCCTATAGCAGAAAGCCCACAGATGGAATAGATTGTTGATCAAAGGATTGATAAGAGGACCAGGAGGAAGACATATTTTGAATATATGGTCAAGTGGAAGGGACACCCAATAGAAGAAGCCACTGGGACAATGAAGCTGATATCCAGAAGCATGGAAAGCCGAGGCAGGAGCTCATCGACAGGAGTCCATGATTTTTTGTCCATTGGGAGTATGATGCAGGAGCATCGTTAGAAAGAACACATGGGAGGACAAATCAGCACCTGAGGACCAATTCAGAATCTTCAGCACTGGCCAATACTGCAATTTTTGAAGCTGATAGAAACAAAGGAGGAAATATCATGTGCATGGAAACAAATTGAGCACACGTGACAGAGGAGTTAACCCTAGTCTCAATGCAACCGTAGTTAGACAACAACTAGTTTTTATTTTGAAGGACCCTCTGATATAAAGAGAGGTTTTGTACTCTTTAAGGAGTTAGTTGCATAGAATGGCACAACATTGTAAAAGTTGCAAAGAATAGCGAGAGTTGCTGGTAGAGGGGCGAAAGTAGAGTTTCCGAGCAATAGTTGTTTTTTATTTTTGTTGTAACCATATTTTCATTTAGAATGAAGATAATCAAGGAAAATTGATCCAAATGTGTGAAACTAATATTTCTTTCACTTCTCTTTTACTATTGTTCTTTTTTTCCAAGAATGAGTGAATCTTACTGTGAGTGTATGTAATTCAAAAATGCTTGCATAACTCAAGATCGCTTTTCTCCGTGAGCCAGTGCAAGGTGTGCACACAGTCCACAAGGAGTGCATCGACAGGGTCTATTTCAACTTGTAACTCTCAGGAGGAGAAATGTAAGACTTTATTTTCAAAGAGTGCAAAGAGAATGCCGCAAGGTGTGCATAGTCATTTGGAAGAATTCAAGATCTTACACAAAGATCGCTTGCAAGGAGTGCATGATTCTAGAATTCGACTCAGAGTCGAAGCGACTCTATAAGAAGTCGAACGATGAGAATAGAGGAGCACCAGGAAGGTGTAAAGGATTATTTTTAAGAACTCTTTAATCGGAGATTGACAAATTTCCCGGAAGAGAGAGAATCGCTTGGGAAATAGAAATCTTTAAGGAGATCAAGCTTAGGAGTGGTAGCACTTTTCAAGAAAGTATGGAAAATATACAAGAAATGAACTCGTAGGAAGAACAAAGCCCAAATCCTTTGAATCTTTCAAAATCATTCTAAGTCGAAAGAAATCTTAATATTAGGAGGGACAACACTTCCCAAGAAAGTGTGGACGAGATCCAGGAACCAGACTCGCAGAAAGAGCAAAGGCCAGATCCTTTGAATCTCCCGAAAATCTTCTAAGTCTGAAGAAATTCCAAATCTCAAAGGAGAGGTAGTGTTTCAAGAAATGCAGCTGAGACTCAAAGTCATCGGGCTCACAGAAGGATCAAGGGTCGAAGCCTTCAACACTTAGAGAATTCTTCCAAGATGGGAGAAATTCCCAGTTCAGGAGGAGGAGTGACAACTATCATTATATCAGTTGCAGAGGAGAGATATATACCATCCGGTCAGTGTCTAGACAACGAGAAGAAAGGGAAGAGGAGAAAATATCGTAGTTGTTCAATCTAAGTGCAAGGGAAAAGATCACATCCATTCGATTTTAGAGCAAAATAAAATATCTCATCCATTAGATCTGAGCGTGTGGATCAACAACCGTTGATCTAAAGGTAAGGTGCACACGCCTTAACCTTCTGAAGATAGGAGCCAAAGACCTGAGGAGCCGGGAGCCGCAACAATCCTAGCCATCCATCAAGGAGGACACGTGGTGAGAGCTCAACATTTTTTTGACTCAAAGAGAAAGAAGGTAAAAGAACATAACTGTTCGAACTCGTGATGTGAGAAATTGCAATTTGATCATGGTCGTCCATCAAGGAGGACACGTGGTGAGAGCTCAACATTTCACTAACTCATAGGGTAGAAAGATCAAAGAGTAGAGTCGAGAGGAGTCGCAAAGGGAGAACTCATGAAAGGATCACAACCATTGGTTGTTCTGAAACCATTGAGTCTGTCCATCATCAAGGAGGACGCGTGGAAAAAGATTAACATTTTGCTGACTAGTGACTCGAAGAAGTCAAAGACATAGTTACAAGAACTCGCGAAACGCAAAATCGTGATTTGATCACAGTCGTTGATCGAAGGAGGGAGATGAACTGTAGATCTGGTCATGTTGGGATTTTGTGACTCAATAAATTAGAGGCAAGAGTTCTGAGAACTTGCGAATCACAAAATCGTGATTTAATCTGAGTCGTCGAACCCAAGAGAGATCTGGACCGTTGATTGTTCTAGGAGACGATTTGTTAAGTGAGAACTCGTGAAATATTCGAAAGATTGGCCCATGGTCATAGTGAAGGGTCATGTTGGTTAAGGAGAATAGAGGGGCTAGCATGTGCTAGGCTCCTGTCGGAATTTTGGAAGCCGGGAGAGTCGAAGTGACTAGCATGGAAAGACCCGATACGTGAAATCACGACGGGTCGTTCATTTAGGCGACGGGTCGTTCGTTTAGGCGACTGGTCACAACCGTGGTCATGTAAAGGAAAGGCTTATCCATAGAAAAGCTAGCACTCATCGGGTGTTGAAATTTGAACATCGCACAGGAGAGAGATCGCGGGTTCCATACACCCTATGTATTTAGAAGAAGGGCCTGTGTAAGTTGATTTTGGGTACAGTAGATACCCGAAGAGTCAGTCAGACTCAGTTTCTTGATCGATCAAATTCCACGAGGTCGTGCAGCCCTTAGGATAGAAGGGGAGTCTGCATCATGTGGTATCAGAGCTGATTTTCATCTGTAGATTTCAGGTGAAGGAGATGGAGGAGACACACTGACTATATCAAGTAGTATCAAGAGTTGAATTGTGTCTATATATTGTAGGCAAAGGTGATATGATGATATGAAATGTCTTAGAAACTGAAGTTCACTTGTGGACAACAAGTGAAGGAAGAGAGGTTACTGATGCTCTGCGAAGATTGTTGCAAGGTGTGCAGAAAATGGTAGATATCCAAGAGGGTTGAGAACATAAAAGATGGTTATTGAATGCCATGAACATGGTCAAAGAGGATACCGCAAGAAGAAAAGTAAAGAAAAAATTGATGAGGAACTTGCTGAGATAAGAGCAGGAATGGAACAGTTAGCATTGAGGATGCAACAAGAGTCCAAGGTACACTAGACATATCAATGGCCTTTGAAGAGGAAAGTGAAATGGCCTATGCATAAATTATTTTCCAGAGGACAACAACAGTTGTTGAGAAGGTGGATGAGGTGTGATGAAGATCTCAGTGACACAGAGGACAAAGCGATTCAAATTTTTGAACCAGAGATTGGGAGGAACCTTAGTGATGATGAGGAGAAGAGATCAGTTAGGGATCTAATAAACTGCCAAGAGGGAAGAAGGGAACTTTCAAGTTTCCATGTGGGAAATGAAGGGAGATTGTCACAGGATCTCATAAACTGCTAGGTGGATAGAGGTGGACTTTCAAGTTGCTAGGTGGGAAATGGAGAGATATCAGTTGAAGTTCTCATATACTTCCAGGTGGGCAGTAATGAAAGTTTAGATTTCTAGGTGGGCAATGAGATGAGATCAATTGATTACATGAGATTCCAGGTGGGCAGAGGAGAAATCCCATATTTCCAGGTGGGCAAGGTAGAAGAGATGGGGCTATGTGAGGGTCTCATGAACTCAGCCGATAGTTCAGATCAACAAGGATTGCTGATAGAAGAGGATCATAGGAGTGTCCTGATAATTGGGGGAACTCAAATATTCCTACCAAATAGTCCAGCAAAAACTAATACAAGAGTTTCACATGAGGAGGTAGTGCAACAAGAATCTGATCAAGAGGCGATGGAGCCAATTGCTTTTAAAGATAATTATGTCTGTGATGTAGATGCAAAAAAATAATAAGGAGAATGAGCAGTGACTGTCATAGAGGAAGAGATGGAGTAGACACTGATGTTTTACCTAGAATAAGTAGAACCTAACCCTAGGAGATGAAGCACCAAAAGTCATGTGGGCCCCGTTTGGGTAAGTTAGTACATCAACTTCCCGAGGTTGTAACTTTTGCATACGATCTCCGTTTTAGGCGTGTGATAGCTCGTTGGAAAGGTATCGTCGAGGAGATTCATTTTGGGGTCTCAATTATGCCTTCAACTATCATTGAGAACTTATATCTTGAAAAACCTTCATTCATGCCCTCAAAATGGCCCCGGAAGTTAAAACCTGCTAAAAATATTAAATTGCCAAAATGGCCAGAAAACTGTTTTGAGCCATTTGGAAAAAGTGGCTGGCCACCGATATCCACTTGGATCATAGTCTTAATTCTGGGTACCATGTTTCTAAGAAAGTTCTTTCATTGGAGATATTTGAAATGACAAATCTGCTCAATTCCTATGGATCTGAAGTGTTATTATAGCCTAGTGAAATCTTGTTTGAGTCGAATTCTCCAAAATACTTGGAATTTTTTTGATAAGGGTGTCTTCCAACTTAGATTGAAAAATGTGTAGTGGTCCCATGTGGCACACTCTAGAGCCACCACTAGTCCTTCCAAGTTCATTCAAGTTGATGTTGCATTTCCATGTGGTGGAATTTAATTGGACCTTATGTTTAATGAGCCAACCATGTTGACATCATCATAATGACATGATAATTTCTGAGCCTGCCACATGTATTTTTGGAAACATAAAGAGAGAAATCCTCTAAGAGATATGAACCTAAGAAAGATATGAAATACAATTTATCTTAAGGTGTTGGGTTTGTGGGAAGATATTTGAATTTAGGATATTACAAAATGTGAAATCCATTATGGGTTTGCAGGGATAAAAATATTTATTTGATATGATTGGCACAGAGGGTTTGGCATATGGAAAGAGATTGTTGGATGATCCTTTTAGGCTCCAAGTTGTGACCCTTTTGAGCTTTAAAATATTCTTTTTGGTTTGTCTAGACAACAAGTCAATAAGAAATTCATAGGATCCATGGCCTGAAGTAATTATAGATATGTTCTAAATAACACAATAATGCATAAGCACACCATAATCATGATAAAGGAAATGGAAGAGATACTAGCTAAGGGATTTTAATTTGGGTGTAATAAAAAATGGTATTGGTGGAAAAAATGTTCCAAAAAAAATACTATTCACCTCAAGAATAATGACAAGGATGAAGAGGAACCTCAATAGGATTTGTGAGAATAGTTTGAGTGCTCATTAAATAATGAAGAATT